>FXXK01000046.1:7055-148160 GCA_900184695.1 Betula pendula | reverse complement strand
TATTTTTCAAATTTTTTTCATAATTTTTGTCATTTTTTAAGGGGTTGGAACAAATTTTCTCCTACCCGAGTTTGAGAAAATTTGTATCCTTCTATCTTTTAAAAAAAAAAAAAAAAAAAAAACATTATTCTAAATTTCAAATCCCAAATCTTTGAAAAATAAAAATCGTCAGGGTCAGTTCGGTAACACCGAGTCCACTCCAACCGCAGATCCCATGGCATCGAATATGGCCTAGAAATCCATATGAATGGCCAGGATACCTCCAAAGACTATCCCCTTGACCCTCCAATGAATGTATAATATCCACGATTCCCACACACACAAGGAAACATGTCCTTTCTTGCACAACATACAAATCTTCCCTCGTCAGACAATGAATGAACCGCAAGTACTGCAGATGTGAAGTAAACGAGGGCCCGGACGAGGACACCAAAAAAATCTAGTTATCTCTTGGAGAGAGAGAAGAGAGAGAGAGACGTTTATTGGATTGCAGGGTCTGTGTTATGCCTGAGAGAGAGTACTGTCTATCAAATCTTGGCGCAAACTCTCTCGATGTTTCTTTCATGATTTCAGTGCCTCCTTCCAGCTGCTCAGACCGAGATTTGATTCCTTTCCCATCTCTACTTTCTCGAGAAAATCCTTACTTTCTCACCATCTAATCACAATTCTCTCTCTGAAATGTTACATGTTTTTCAAGGTAAGAGAAAGAGAGTGTGTAGAACATTATTGTTTTTTTTTTTTTTTCTTTTCAAGGAATAGCTGTTATTTCTATTATCTTAATTGGGATTTATGAGTTATTTTTTGTCTCTATCTGGGTTGAGAAAAAATTCCCTCTTTGTTCTGTGAATTCCAATGCTTTTGTTTTGTTTTGTTTTTCCAATTTATTTTTCATGGAAATATCTTTCTTACAATTCTCAAAACACTTACTTTTTCCCCTCCGCTTTTGGCAAATATAATCTCTCTATGTAAACAATTGCTTGTTTTACAGTGTGAGATTTGAACATTTGGGTGTCAATTCGTCCTTTTTTTTTTCTGCAGCGAAAAGGAAGTTGAGTTTGTTGCAGAAAACAGTGTAAGAAAGGGGCGATTTGTTTTAGTTTTGACATAATTTAATCTTTGCCTTTTATTATGTTTTCTTGTACGAGGACTTTTCTTCTAATTCTGTGGCATTGACTGGTATTTGGGGTTCATTCAGATTCTTCTGTACTCAAAATTAGAACTTGGGATTGGGTTTTTTTTTGGAGCAAACAGAAAGAAAAAGTTTGCTTTTTTATGGAAAAGGGGCCTGCTTTTAGGTCACAACCTAATGCCCATGTCACCGTTTTTCTACTTTGTTCACTGCCTCTCATGCTCCACTTTCCTAACCAAACAGTAATCCCTGAGAAAACTTCCAAAGTGTTATGGTTTCTCTCATGTTTGTGTCTTGATTTCTTCCACCTTAAAGTTATGCAGAAAGCAAATGAAGAAATCATGGGCATCCATCGATTTCAAAATCAACTTGCTTATTTTTTTTTTATTGCTTTTTCTGTTTCATCATTACTGCTGTTTCTCATTTCAGGGCCGGCGCTGGTTTTGATTGATTGAATTAAAGTGTAATTTAAATGGAAGGTGATATATTTTCGGGCATGGGAAATGGAACCGAAGTAGTAGAGGGCAAGGTTTTGCAGACGTTTCAGAACAACTTTGTGCAAGTGCAGGACATTTTAGACCAGAACAGGGTGCTAATCAATGAGATCAACCAGAACCATGAGTCGAAGATCCCTGATAACTTGAGCAGAAATGTTGGTTTGATTAGAGAGCTTAATAACAATATCAGAAGGGTTGTTGATATCTATGCCGATCTTTCAAGCTCTTTTACCAAGTCAGTGGAGGCTTCATCCGAAGGAGAATCCGGTGGGAGTTTGAAATCCAATGGAAAAGCCAGTCTGAAGAGAATTAGGTCCGGGTAATTGATTCACTGGAAACTTTCATAGTGGAATAAGAATGAGTCTTTTAGTACCACAAGGAAAGGATATGATATGATGAGATTGTGTAACTCTTCTGTGTTATGATTTGCATTGAAATAACATTCTTTTGCCGAATTTGCAAATTCTAATTCTGTGTAATTTTTGTTAACTCATTGGAATCAAGCATGCTTCTGTCATTAAATCTTCCAAGTTTGAGGCCTAGACAGAATATTTGGGGTATTAAATGCTGGGTTGTTTTATATTTCTTTCTTCATTTACTTGATTTTTGGATTGTTGGTTGTTTGTGTGACAATCAATTATTGCTAAAGAATGTCATTAGCTGAAGTTTGGTGCATATAACTTTCTCTCATCCTTATTTTCTGATCAGTGACCTGCTTTTGATGGGGACTTTCAACGCCCCCACTTTATTCTTTTCCCATGTTTGTCAAAAGAGATTCCTTACAGTGTCCTCTCACCTTGCTTGAGGATTGTCATGGAGGGTTGGTATTTACTCTCTCTCCTTTTAACTTCAAGGTAGCAATATCTCAATGTTTATGTCATTCTGAGAAACTAACAACACACAAATCTGTAATTTAACCTTGAGAATTTTTAGACTTTTGGGGTTGAAGTGACAATTAAACAAAGCGAATCCGCATGAAATATATATATTTTTTTATCTGAACATCACAAGAGAATCTCATGTGGTGGATCGGTATCCTTTTTGACTAATGTTTTGTCCTACTTAATGGCATTCTATTGGATATTCTTAATGTGAAAACGATGTGTTATTTGAAATTTTATAAAGCCAAGTGCTAGCTTACTTAGTTTAAAAGAAGGAAGTACTTGAAGGGGCTAAAAGATGATCGCACAGCGGCACAAGGGCCCAGTGATTTTTGAAGAGGTGGAATTGGCAGAGCTTGCTTGTCCTTTATTTAGATTCTTTTGCATTTTCCAGACTGATCTTATATCCTCCCAAGTTTCTTAATCTTAGTAAAAATGCCTTTTAACAGTATATTTTCTTCCCCCAACACACAATTTGATTGTACTTTTGTTGGTGGACCCAGCAACTTTAATTTCATTTCTCCTTTGTGTTTTTTCTTCGAACCACTTATTTGCTTTTTCTAGATGTGGTTGAAAGACCCATGTGAATCATCGGTTTCCATAGGTAAGTTGGCTTTCTTGTTCCCCTCTCCCCCCACAAAACGATAAAAAAAAAAAAAAAAAACCCAGTTTCTGTTTCAGAGAAATTGACCATGGTGACCAGCGTATCACTCCACTCAGCTGATGTGGAATGAATAATGCAGATCAGATGCAAAAGGTTGTTTTATTCGTGGTGATTGGTTATGGTGTTGATTTGCTAAAATGGGTTGGACTTATAGTCCACACTGATATACTTGTTGGCCTAAATATTATTGAGTATTTTTTTTTTTTTTTTTGGGGACTTTATGCACCTTTAACTATGTAGGAACTGGATTCCTATTGGATGTTGTAAATAGTATGTGGGCCTCTAACCTTAATAGGGTTAGAAATTTGTGATTGGTGGACTCTATTAATTTTTTTTATTGCAAAACCTTCTCTCGGAGAACAATTTATGACCAGCCTGACCATTTTAAATTTTTAAGTGAGGAGCAATATAATACCCCATTCTAAATTAGGGTTAAGAAATCTTTAATTAGGGTTTAAAGATTAATAAGGAACAAGGTTTGATCTGAAATTTAGAAAAAATGGGCATGATTGACACTTAAAGACAATTTTGGCTTCGGAGTGATCGATCGGTTGTCGGAGTCATTGGTCAGTCTAAAACCCTAGTGATCGATAAAAAAAAGAAAGAAAATGCTATTCGGCATTCTTAAGTAACATTCTTGTATCTAACACATTCAACAGAGGAAAAAAAAATGGTGATTTAACCTGTTATATTGTCCGGCTTTGACAAGTGACAACTACTTGAAATCAGACATTTAGCACTAAATCATTAATTCTTACGTTCTTCTCTGGATCAACAGTCTTCCCATCTTCCCATCATTACTGGTTATGCAGTTTATGTGCAAAACAAACTCAATTCTACACCTTTTCATCTCATGCAAATCATTTCAAGTCGAAATAAACAGGTGGCACGTCTGTGTGTGATTATTGAAGCTGCTGCTCTGCTTTCTCCATCAATCTAACCAAACACTCTTGCCAATCTGAAATCTTCTCGTCTCCATTGGCCACCTATTGCCACACAAAGCAGAGAACAATGGATAACCCAGTTACCAAGAAAATGAAGAAGAAAATAACATGGTTAAAATAAATGAACAAGGGGTTGTCTCTAGTATGCCAATGAAATGAATTGACTTCGTATCCTCAAACTATTCTGTGGTCTACAACTTTTTGTTTTAGCGTACCGACTTGGTAATGACTGCTTTTCATAGCAATGACTCCATTTTTATTTGTTGTTTTGGTGTACCTTCAAATAAGTGTGTATGTTAGATAGGAACCGAGGACTAGACTGTTGGTCCAAGATAATTATGGTGATCATTAAGAAGTTGCATATTTGGCTGCCTGGCCGACAGTTGATACATTAGAGGAGTTTCCGAAGAAATAATGAAATAGGAAGTAAATAAAATAGCAGAAGAAATAGAAAATTGAGAGAAGAGAATTTTGGGGTGGTTACGTCCACCACTAGGAAAGAGTCCAAAGTGCTACATTTTGCTATTATTTATTAATAAGATTTACGATACAAAATACTTATATTTATAGGAGAATTGGAATAGGTAAAACTAAAAAAATGATTTGATTACAATCAATTCTCTAAAAGGTAATTATCCTATTATAGACTCATATCATATATTCTAACACTTTCATCTGTCAAATTTATATGAAATAGCCAATCAAAACAGTTTCTGTGAATTTGGATGTATATATGTTTACCAACCTCAAATATGAATCCTCTTTGTGGGACTGCACCAACAGCTTCCACACAAATAAAGGCAGCATCCTCCTTGCTAAGATTTCTCCTTTCAGCACTACCCTGTCATGAAGAACATTAAATGAAGTTTGATACTCAGCTATAGAAATCAAAAAGACCTCATTATTTTTATCTTGTAAGGTTATTTTGTTCATATCCTCATATGCTTGTCAATCCCCTAAATTCTTTCAGTTAGAATCCAAATTTCACGAGCCCATGAGATCATTTTCATAAAAAAAAAGTTTGAGAAGATGATTTAGCTAAACAAGAGAAGAAGAAACAATTTTGTTTTGCATTCATCAGTAGGAGTCTATACTCAGACCAGGGAAAGAAGACAAGGATGTTGTATCTTTGCATCTAACATGAGAATGTTTTGCCTGATTGCTTATTCTACAATAACTACAATACTTTTGGATATTGACGCTATTTCAATCTCTACAATCAGTTTTGTTATGACTATATTTGCTTTAGAAAGATCTTTGGAAACAATAAGCCTGGGCATCTTAACACTACCGAGAATGATTTGGGATAATTTATTGGCTTTGTTTGGCACAGGCTCTCCCCTTCTCCCTCTTTTTTCTCCCAAAAATCAACCTATACTTTTAATTTTACATCAATCATTTTTTAACAACCTTTTTTTTTTTTTTTCACTTTTAATATTACATCAATAACTTTTTATTACTATTTAAATAAAAAACTCACTAAAAAATTAAACTTTTTCACTTTTTTATACAAAAAATTCAGAACATTCTTTTTATTTTATATTACATCATGCTTAAAGTTTGTTTCAAATAGAAACTAGCAGTCACTCTTGTGCTTCTAAACAATCATCAGTTGAAAGAAAAAGGAAGTAAATGTGACGCAGTCCAAAAACTAGAAATTAACAGCATGGTGAGAAATGTTGGGTTTGTATGGGGACTGGAAAACATACAGCAATTTATTGTTGACAATCATGCAAACTTTCCGTATGAATCAGTCATATTATTTCCTTTCCAAACATTTTGTGGTTTAAGTACTGTGAAACTGAGCACCCTAGATTTGATTTGATCCTGTCCATTGTAAAAGAAGAAGAAGAGTAATACCTCTTCAAAGCTAAAACCTTGTGTTCCGCCTGGAGTGCTTTCTAACAACCCAGCCCTGATGATGGTGTAAGGGATTCCTGAGGCTATCAGCATCAATTCATCTTGCTCAGCCAATTTTCTTGCATTGCTTTTCATGAGAACTTGAATGCCACCAGTACCTTTATAAGCAGACAACTGCAACCTTATCAAACCACAATAACAAAAGCATTTACTTAAATTGGTGATGTTTCATGTTTACAGAAGCACATATGAGAGGAAGAGAGATACCTGAGACAAGAGAATTACATGTTGCACCCCATTCAAGCCCCCGACATTAGATAAGAAACCTTCCTGACAAAACATTAGAAATTCTTCTTAAGTAGAAAGGCAAGATGACCTTAACTAATAGGAATGCCCTGAAGTAATAGAGAAAGATGATTAATCTAGAAATAAATAGCTATACATTATTAAACTGTAGAAAATACAATCAAGATAAGAATTTCTTTGACTTTGCAGGTACATCATGCATACATTCGGGCATATTATTGTGCGAACTCCTCTTAGAGCTCTCCTTAGAAATGGTTCGTCACTTGCATCTCCAGCCATTGACTGCATACAACACCAAAAACTGCAATCAATATTTTTGTATGAACCTGACAAGAAATATTAGGAAAAGCTAGGACCACCTAGAAGTAATTTTACTGAAACTCAAATATCCACCCACCTCAACATAAGTTCCGAAGGCTTCAAGTGCAGCCCGCTTATCCTTCACCAGTGCTTTAACCCGAGTTTTTTTGACAATCAAAGACAATATTACCATCTACATAAGCTAGATAACCCGAGGTTCAGAATTCACATACAGTGAGCCAATTAAGAGTTTTACACTAAACACCAAGAAACTACTTCAATCATATAATGATGTTGACTGGGCCAGCTAATCCAGTTGCCCGTATACAGATGAAAAGATTATAGTTGTCTAGTGGCATTTTGATCCTCACAAAGTTATCCAAATACTATTTTTTGCAAGTTGATGTTACGATCCCAAGTAGAACTGTAATCGAGCCGAATCAAGCCGAGCTTTACAATTTCAAGACTGGCTTGTTTATGAGGATACATTTTCGAGCCGAGCTATGAAATGTGTGTTCAATACTGGCTCGCCAGAAGCTCGGGCGAGCTCGAGCTCATTGATAATGCTATTCAAGCTAAGCCGAGTATTTAATCGCGCTCGAGCTAAACTATTAAATTTTTTAATGTGTGATCCGAGCAAAGTTCAAATCCGAGTTTGTGAACAACCTCTATACATTTATCTAAAATATAAATATATAATATGTAACTATATAAGGCATAATATACAATATAATATATAACTATAGTCTATAGGTAACAAATTAACAGAATATTGTTATATATAACTATAGAGTAGAAATTATGGTATAAGTATAATGTGAGCAAATAATAAGTCTAGTATACTATTTATAATTAATTAACTATATTATAAGTATAATATATAAGTATTGTTAACCATATACATTGTGTCATATATATAGTTATATAGTTATATATTAACTATTCAATATAGTTATATTGTTATATACTAACTATATAGTAAATAATTAATGTTTAGTTTATGAACTAATTAATTAGTATGTTAATAATAGATATACATAAACCTTGATGCATACATTCATGGTAATACTACTATATATTAAAATATATAATTAAATAAAAATATTATATTTACTTAATTAGTATAGTTAGTTATTTAGGAACTAACTATATATATATTAATCAAAGTAATCTATATACTATAGGTAATTACTTAACTATACTTACATAGTTAGTTAGTTTCTTAGTAATATTAAGTTAATTAGTATATATTAACCTAATAGGTTCGCGAGCCCTAAACAAGTCGGGCGAGCTAGTCCGGTTGAGCCTTAAACGAGCTAGGCTCACGAGCCCCTATCAAGTTCTGTCAGGCGAGTTGGGTATATATCATTTACTAATCGAGCGGGTTTGTACAGTAACGAGCGAGTTTATACAGTACCGAGCTCAAGCTCGAGTCGAGTTTGACTGAGCATGTATCAAATGGACTGGTTTATTTACAGCCCTAATCCCAAGGGTTCAGAGTTTAACCAAATAGTAACCAATAGTCATAGAGCTTTTTGATAAATGGTTAGGCCTTTAATAATTGGTATCAAAACATGCACTATTTCACGAGTTCAAGTCATGGAAGAGACGACTTACAAATTGGATTAAAATGTCTTGGTATTATGTATGTGCATAGTATTAAATTATTGAATACTGATAAGTAAGGATTAAGAGTTTAACCAAATAAATATCCAACGTGTAGAAATATATATAAAATAAAAAATAAAATAGTATGAAAGAGAAAAATAATGGAGACTATGAGTGATGAATAAGTAAACTTAAATTAGACCTAAACTAATTAAGGAAGGAAATAAACCATACAAGAAAATAGAATAAAAGAGAATATAAAGTGATAATCAAATCAATCAAACCTAAATAAGAAATATTCTTATAATAAAATAAACAACGTAATATAAAATATATATTCTAACAAAACGGTCCTAAAATGCCAAAAAAAAAAAAAAAAATCTTTAGGCCACTCATATGTTAACAAGCAATTGGGTTCAAAAGCAACACACACCTGGCCTATCTCACTCTCTCCGTCAGTTACCAAAACTGCGTCCCTGATTTCTTCTACTTCTGTCTTGTCAATGGATAATTCAGAATTCTTTCAAATCTTAAAAGGGATATAGAGAAAAACATCCATCAACTACCCTCCATTGACTACCTGGTTGATCATCATCTTCAACAACGGATCCATCTTTAGCGGGGAGATCTGGTGCCCCCATACCATTTCCTCAACTTGGGACCCCTATGAAAAAAAAAGAAAAAAAAAAATCAGGCAGACAAGGCAAATTGTAACAAAATTTAATGTCCTAATTATAATGTTAATTAAACGATTAAAAACCGTACCTTCGATATAATCAAGAATTTGATCCATGAAACCGAGTTTCTTCTTGGCGAAGCAACGAACGAGAGCACGCTTTTCGACGCGAAGCTTGAAACAAGAATTCAATGCTCTGCATGAGCTTTGAGAGTAACAAAAAAGAGAGCTAGTGTTGAGAAAGAGAGTTGAAGGAATACACGCCATTGATAGATCCTTCCGTTTCTCTCATCCAACCGTTTCCTTCCCGCTAAAAATAGGATAACCAGGAGATAGAGAGTCGACTTCTCTTTTTAGCTCAATTCCTTTTACGCCACTAAACAAGAGCATTTTTACGTACAATGCCATTCAGAAAATAAAATAAAAACAAGCTTTTAATCGTTTTAATCACGACCCTCGAAAAAGTAAACCCTCCACCACTGACCGTCAGATCATGCTCCCCTTGTATACTAGTAAGTCTCGCATCGCTACTTCCCACTTCCCCTTTCACTTTCTTTCTAGGATTTCCCAGACCAAATAAAAAAGAATCCGCGAAGTAAGAAAAAAGAGAAGCAGCAGTTGACCATTTTCTCGGATCCAATTCGCTTCACATTCACAACAACATGGCGATCCAAATGAGCGAAAAGAGAAAGGTCTCTCTTTCTTTTCCTTTCCGGCGCTTTCTCAGCATCCAAACAGACTATTATTATTATTTATTATTATTATTATTATTATTTTTTACAGTTTCTTGGTGCTGAATTTTTGTTTTATTTTGGTTTGGGTTTCCGTAGATTGTGGCTGACGGAGTGTTCTATGCGGAGCTGAATGAGGTGTTGACGAGAGAGCTCCGGCTACTCAGGTGTCGAAGTTAGGGTTACGCCGATGAGGACCGAGATTATCATCAGGGCCACTCGGACTCAGAACGTTCTCGGTAAAACAATTTTTTCTCACTTCCCGAGAAAGTTTGGGAAAATACTCGGGACTTTTTTTTTTCTCAAAGAATAAAAATTGATATCTTTGTCTTGAGGCTATAATAGGGGGTATTCGTAAATTGTGATAGCTCTGTTTGGTTGCTTGGAAAATATTGGAAAAGATACGAATTTCAAAGCCGCAATTTTAAAATGTAATTATTGAGGACTGAAATTCTAGGTAAGTATGATTCAATTAGCTTAATGTAGTTTTTCTTAGCTAAAATTTTTCCCACAATTCTTTTGAGTAGGGTTTTATTTCTTAACATTGGACACTGTTGGGATTCGTTGGGCGAGTTTACAAGTATAAGCAATGAAAGAGTAATGGAAAAAGTCGATCCTTAACCTGCTTATCCCTCTGTTTGGTTGATGAGAATATGTGAAGAAAGCAAAGTAATCAACATTTTGTGTGATAAACCAAGGATTGTTATTTGGTTGATAGAACTAATATGTTTCACTCAATTCAGTGGACTACCAATTTTTGGCTCATTGTGTTGTGTTCTATGTTTCCAATAACACAATTTCTGTGTGAACATAACTGCATTTGATTGCCAAAGAAAATCCGAGGAAAAGATTGTACTTGGTTTAGCTTGTTATGTGGGGATAGTTTCTGTTGGAGTTTAGAGGTTAAGTTCTCTGATTATGCTTCTGATTGATGGGGTTTAGGTGGGAAGGGACAAAGAATTAGGGAACTTACATCTAGTGTTCAGAAGCGTTTCAAGTTTCCTGAGAACCCTCTTGAGCTTTATGCTGAGAAAGTGAACAACAGAGGGCTCTGAGCCATTGCTTAGGCAGAGTCTCTGCATTACAAGCTTCTTGGAGGGCTTGCTGTCCGGAGGTATGTCTCAAACTTAAAAAATTGTGCCTTCATTTTTTGTAGTGCTCTGTCTCCGGAACATGGATAAATTTCAAATTCATAAGTTGTGCAAATAGATTTTGTGTTTATATTGGCTTAAAATTTGAATTGCAAGATAGACATCCATTTTCTAGCCTGTTATTGGTTCCAGCTTGTGTATTGCTGGGACCAGGGGAATGTTCTTATTTTCTTTTTGTAATTAATGAAATGTGGTTGGGTTGTTAAGACCAGTTACTCCAATTTAATAACTATTTTGACCTACTAGGGTCTTTATAAATTTGCTGCATGACTTCTCCTTTCATTGTGAGAGACTTTATTGAAATTGAACTGGATCGCTTAAAACCTTTGCGAGAGAAAACCATGGTTTGTGGAACATCTTCTCGCTTAATATATTTCATGTAGTTAGCATTGTTTTTACTTCTCCCTTTTCCAATAGTTATTGGTAAGAGGATCATCAACAATGCTTACAGTGAATATCTGGAGTTCGTAAGAGCCTTGAACCCTTAGTTAGTCCTTGGAGTTCGTGAGCTCCAACATTTCATCATATTCCATGCATTATATGTGGGACCTCATGCACCAATTGCTTCTGAGCCAATATGATTCTCTCTCTCTCTCTCACCCACACACACACACACATGCCCATGTGCACATGCATGCTCGCATGGTTTAGGTGTAAAGCTTGTGAACCAAGTAAAAGGTTGAAAGTTGAAACTGCTCAGAAGTATTTAAGCCTTTAAACAATTAGCGATTTAGTGCGTCATCAAGTTTCCATATTGCTTCTCCTTTGGCTCTGGGATTTTGTAGAATCTTTGTAAAGAAGAATCAGATTCACCGAACAATTCTTCATTTAATGCATCTCTTGGTAGCATTGATATACTCCCTTTCCCAAAACTTAATGGGTTAAGAGGATCTCAATAATGCTAACATTAAATAATTGGAGTTTGTTAGTCTCTTTGAACTGTTATTTAGTTCTTGGAGTTCGGTAACTCCTAAATTTCATAGTATCCATGCCATTGTGTCTAAATTCAGGGTATCTATTTCCTCGTGAATCAGCAAGATTGTTTTCTCTCTATATCTCCCTCTCCCTTAGGCATATGCTGACATACATGTTCCCTGACATATTATGGGTATGGAATGTGGGAATGAAGTTTTGGAGAAGGTCAAAATGGCTCAGAAGTATTACACCATGAAACTTATTGTGAGAGAACCAGCAGGGAAGTCTTTTTACGTCTGTCACCAGAACAAATGGGATTGGTGAAAAAATGATTTTGTTACGACAGTTTCTGCAATTGGTATTCATGTACTGCTTGGGAAAATATGCATATACACATTATTGAGCTATCAACACATTTAAATACATATTTATGTTTACTTGTTATTCCCTACAAGTTTCTTATTTGTGTTTTCTTTTTATCCATATCCTACAGTTTAGGACCATATCCATGTTGACTTTTTGAATAATGTGTTCTTTTAGATTTATACGATAAATTTTTTCCTTACTCATGGTTTTTATGGTGTACTGAATCACCTTTCACCTTCGTGTTTTTAGGGTTTGCTATGGTGTTCTTAGATTTGTCATGGAGAGTGGGGCGAAAGGATGTGAGGTATGTAAAGAAAGTCATTTTTGGCTCTTGGCATGCAATTTCCTGATAAATCCACATTTTTATTATGTTTTCTTTATAATAAGAGTTCTATTTTGTCACCACATTCAGGTTATAGTTAGTGGTAAGCTCAGGGCTCAGCGCGCCAAATCTATGAAGTTCAAGGATGGATATATGGTATCCTCTGGTCAGCCTGTCAATGAATATATTGACTGCTGTGAGGCATGTGCTTCCTAGACAGGTCAGCTTATTCACTCTTCGGCACCGGATTCAAAATTTGATAAATGCAATTTGCATGCTAATAACCTGCTGAGGTATGAAAGTTATCTTTTAGTTGATGTTTTTGTGTCTATTTGTTGCAGGGTGTTCTTGGCATCAAGGTGAAGATGCTTGATTGGGATCCTAAGGGCAAGGTAGGCCCCAAAACACCCTTGCCTGATATAGTTACCATCCACACACCCAAGGACGAAGAGGACTACAACTTTAGGCCCGCTCCGGCAGCAACTAATATAGAGGTTGCAGTAGATTAAACTAGAGTCTGCCCCCGTAGCTTTAACTTTGTAGTGTCTAGGACTATAGAGAGAGGCATTTTGAGAGGCCTGCTGTTAAATTCTTCACGAGATAGGGTTTTAGATATAGGTGACTGGTGACGGATCTGTTTTATAATTATTGCAGTTTGTTTGCCGGTGCATGCTTGAGTCCTATCATCTCTGTCTCTCTCTCTCTCTCTCACTTTGGCTTTTTTATAATCCCGTGATAGAGAGAAGCTACCATATGAAGCCTCAACTATGGGTAGCCTATATGCTAGGGCACGGTAAGGCCCGATCCTGAATGCATTTCGTTGTCATGAAAGAAGTGGGAAGAAGGAAAGGCTTTGATTCGAGCCATTTGGTCGAGGTCCAAGGATGTGTAACCCGAAGCAAAGCCGTTGGGCATAAGAGTGGACTTCGGTCTTTTTGGGCTATGATGTGATTACGTTGTCTGTTTCTATCCTTTCAAACTGAATTTGCCAAAAAAAAAAAAAAAAACAACAAAAAGAATGCACAAATGAAACATTCGAAGGAATATTCACCGGCCAGAAGAATCTGACCAAGCATTTGGAGGACAATAAGTAACAGGAAAAGACGACGGTGTACCCAATGTAAGAGGCTCCTATCTATTTTAAATGAAATAAAGATTTTATTTCAAGAATAAAATTTAAAATTAGTGTATTTAACTGAATATATGAAATGATGTACACTGAGTTGGTCATGTATCCCGAGCTACATCTCCTCGAGCAATTGGCCGCTCGGTCATGGAGCTGAAAAAGTGCCCCAATTTGAAGTGATGTTTGGTTGAGAGGCGAATTTATTATTATTATTATTATTACTATTTTCATTTTATGGTATTTCAATATTTTATTATCCCAAATTCATATTCAAGAAAAGTGTAGTCGAAAATATAGATAACCTATAATTAAGAATTTTGCCCATTGATGCTAATTCGGTTTGAACTAGAAACATACGAATAACTTGAACCACCCAATTTCTAACCAAGCTGGCAAGCTCCCACCCCTTTCCCAATTAAGGGGGGTAAAAAGAAAAGAGAAAAAACATTACACTCTAAAACTGATAGGAAAAAAAAGAATTAATATCAAAGTTATATTGTACATTTAGGATAAAATATACTGTCTCATGACTTAACATACATCTTATTTTTACCAAATACCCCCAAAAAAAAGAAAAAAAAAAAGAAGATACCCTTTAAAGGACAGAAGTTTTCCACAAATTCGGTTGTAATCCTCCCATCTATTCTTTAAAATTGACATATGCTTATTAGCATGTAAACAAAACATGTTTTTTTAATAACTTAGTATTTTTTACATGCTTTTTTACTAAGATTAGTAAAAAAAATATATGTTTTTCATACATTCAAGGGATATGTCAATTTTAGAGATCGGGTTCCAACCCAATTTGTATAACATTCCTGTCCAACTTTAAATCACACTTTATAGGATATAAATTTTCTACAAAATGAGTTGGACGAGATTTCCTACAAACAAGCCTTTAAAAGTGACATGTTTCCCTTAACATATAAAAATTACATATTTTTTTAATAGCATGTGCTTTTCACATGATTTTTTTAATAGAATTAGTAAGAAAAAATATGTTCTCATATGTTATAGAGACATATGCCACTTTTAGATACTGGATTTAAGAAATTATTCTAACTCAGTTTGTATAAAATTTTTATCCAACTTTAAATTGTTTTGTATGAAACTTTTATAATCCAGTTTGTAAAAAAGTTTGTTCTTAAAAATTAGTACCGACAAAGTTTTCTTCTAAACGGGTTGGAGAAACTTCATTCAACTCAATCTATAAAAATGCTATGTATCTCTTTGCATATAAAAATGATATATTTTTTTAATAAATTTTTTTTCAATTTCATCATTTTTATTAAAAATACATATAAAATACATATTATTTTTATAAACTAAATCGTTAAATGTCATAGACTAAATTGGTATGAAGAAAATCTTTATCTAATTAGTACAACGTGCTAAAAGGCTGACCCTCACTCAAAGAAACAGGAAAAAAAAAAAAGGAAAAAAAAAAAGCTCATCCGATATATATAAAATAAAATAAATAAATAAAAAAAAACCTCACCCGACCGTACCCAAATCCCAATCCAAACCAAAACCAGCCGGACTCCACACTCACCTCTCAATTCCAGTTCAGAATACATTTGGAATCCGAACTGTATGATAGTAAACACAGCGTACTAGAAAAGCGAGTCCAGAAGACGCACATTCTTTTTCTCTCTCTCTCTCTCTCTCTCTCTCAAAATAGAACGAAAATCCGGTTATTTATTATTTATTGTAACAATTCCTTTTCGTAAATAATTTCTCTCTCCCTCTTCGACTACTCGTTTTCTTAACTCAGTCTTGAACGCTTTTTACGACTCAAGTCGGAATCGCTCCCTTTCAGAGGTGGTTTCCAGTTGCAGGGACTGAGTCAACTCGGTCACACAGTCCTATGGTGAGCCCCTAACCCACTGAGTTTCGCTTGGTTTTTTCATTTTCCTTTCAATTAAACTTCGACATGCAACATTTTCGAGTAATTTTTAGCTTTTTTGTACTATTGCATTGGAATTCGGAGTCTCTGGAGCAAATTTGGTTTGTTTTAGTTGTTAATTTCAGGGAATTTGAGTTTTTGCAATGTGGTTGTGAGTTTTCGAATTTGTCAGTTAAAAAAGAAATTTAATCTTTGTCTATGTATCTATAATTGTTAGTGTTTTTAGAAACATGTTTTTGTTTGAATGTAAACAGTGGAAATTAATAGTGTCGCACTATTTTTTGTATCAATATATATAGACTCTCGTTTGTATGTTTGAATTGCATATGATGGATAAAGTCTTAGTTTGAAAAGAAAACAGAGCTCACTTGGAATTATGTATTTATTTATTTTTTGTTCATGTGTTTTGGGTGCTCAGTTTGTGTATTTGAGTTGCATGTGGTGGATTTTCCATGGAAACAGTGGTTGGAGTTGAGGGGAACGATGAAGGGAAAGTTGAAGAAACTGGGGTTGAGAAAGGTAGCTCTGCTCTGTCTTCGCCAAAGCAGATTGCCGATCCGGTTGTCTACAAGCTTGTCCGGGTATATTTTTATTTTTTTTATCATATACTAAATGTATGTAGTTTTGTGTGTGTGTGTGTGATCATCTTGTTGCTGATGTTGTTTTTATTTATATATAAGCTGAAAGGTAAAATACTGGTTTCTCTTGTGCATGAAAAATGTTGAATTGGGGTTGCTTGAGATGTAAATGCAAATGAACGCCCTTTTTTTTTTTGTCGTTTTATATAAAAAATGTTGTTGAATATGAAAGGCTTGTTCTTATGTGGTATTCTGCTGAGTGCAACTAGAAGCAGCTCTTTAGGGCAAAGACTGCAATGCTTTTCAGCTGTTAGTGTAGTCTTTGATGTAATTGGTATAAAGAAGAAATATAAATTAAATGTAAAGAATATATATCAGCAAAGGTGAGAAGGACAACCAAGTAGTTAACTTTCCTCACCCTCAAGCACACTATAATTCAGCTCTGTACTTCACATCAAAGACTGTGGAGCTGCTTTCCAAGCTAGTGGATTTTTTTTTTTTTTTGTTCCTCACCTGCCTCTCCAGCAGGACATCATTTCGAACACCATACTAGGCATTACCCAAGGGACCCGAATAAGGATAGAGCTAAAGACGAGCTCTGTGAATGCATTGTTACATGCATTTTGTTTCTGAGTGCAGTTTGTCCATTGCTTTCACTTTGTGCTACTAATGGGCTTCATAGAAGTGAAAGTTTTTATATGTATTTCTGCTTGTAACCTAAAATTGGACTCCATTACATGTATTGGATTTTCTCTATTCAAGCATAGAACATAAAAGGTCCAGCACTGGTCCCCATCTCTCTTAGAGGGGTTTAGCCATGCCACAATGTGCTTGTGTCTCAAATGAAATGGGCAAAAGGATGCTGGTTGTTGTTGTTGTTTTTTTTTTTTTTTCCTCTCTCTCTCTCTCCCCTTTACTATCTGTTTGTTGTTAAGGAATAGAATTATTTTCAACAGTTTGTTTGTATTTATTTATTTTGTATAAGGAAATTAATTTATTAGAAAACGCAAAGAGACGCAACCCAAGTACATAAGAATTATACAAAAGAGACCCTCAATTAAGGAGAGGAAGAAGAACACAAATCCAAAAATTTTGAAAAATTAGAAAAGCAAGAACTGGTGTAAGCCTCTATCCAAACATAGAGAGATTTGAATATAATAGCTTTTAACTATAACACTGTTCGCTCACAATTCTTGAAGTTTTGAGCATTCTGCTCTCTTCAAATGCAATACATTAAGCACAAAGGACCCATCCTCCAGGGTTCTAATCTACGGTGGCTTCCCAACTGTTCTCTCCAGCAAGCGAACAACTCTAACACCATTTGAGGCATTATCCACTCCAAACCAAAAAGGTGGAAGATTGAAACCTACAAATCTCTAGCTACTTAATAGTGGAGAAGAAGATGATCTATGGTCTGTCTGCACCTGTCCATCACTATGACATGTCTTTTTTTCAGGTTGTCAAAAGTTAAAATCTTTCTTAATGCGAATGTCCACATAAAAAAACGCCATTATTGAAGGAGCCTTATTTTTTCAAATGCTCTTCCAAGGAAAAGTTGTTGGCTTTTCTAGCAAGCCAACAACTCTAGCCTCATTTGAGGCATAATCCACTCCAAACCAAAAAGGCAGAAGATTGAAACCCACAAATCTCTAGCCACTTAATAGTGGAGAAGAAGATGAGCTATGGTCTGTCCGCACCTGTCCATCACTATGACATGTCTCTTTCTCAAGTTGTCCAAAATTAAAATCTTAATGCCAATGTCCACATTAAAAAAGGCCATTCTTGAAGGAGCCTTATTTTTCCAAATGCTCTTCCAAGGAAAAGTGGAGTCGCGGAGGTGGGGGCTATCTGACCTTGAACGTCTGCCTTTTGGAAGGGATCCAACCGATTTTGTCCTCGCTGGCTCGTCTCAACTTGTTAGAGTACAAGAGCTTTAAGAACAAAGAGACCAACTCCACCTCCCAATCAATCACTGGGTTGGTAAAAGTAATATTCCACTAAAGAGTGTCGTTAATAAACTGCACATGTTCTGCCACCGAAGCCTCCTTACAACGAGCAGTGCTAAACACCTCTGGAAAAACAGCCTTCAAGGGTTGCTCCCACACCATAAATCATGCCAAAACTTGATCTTAAACCCATCTTCCACCTTACTTTTATGCAAGTTAGATGTCATGTGGAAAGTGCATCCTTTGAGTTATTTTCTCTTCGCGAAAAGAAAAGGTAGTGTGTGTGTGAGAGGGAGGGCTATATTTATCTCTTCGTATGATTGTTTTCTTTCTCACCTTACTTTTATAGAAAGCCAAACCAAATTGCCCGCCTCGTTCTTTCCTTTGCCCCCTATTTGTTTCCATCTACTTAAATTGAATGTATTTGAATTGTGTTGAAAAATTTTGTTGTTTATCTTTGCAATTAGTGGTGAAGCAATTAAGGGAAGACTTTAATGACTCCAAACGCACAAATGATGCATCAAAAAAATAAAATGAGAGGGAAATAAAATAAAGGACATCCAACTTTCAATTTGGTGTGGTAGTACCTAATTTTAAAAAAAAGGTAACAAGGTTTAGTAGTCCATATTAATTTCTTATTTGCTTTCATCTTACTTCGCATCATAGTATGCTCTGATATCTTATCTGATGTCCAGGTTGAAGGAGATGGGAGATTAGTGCCTGCGACGGATGATGAAGTAATGGAGGTTGAGGATTTTCTTGAAGATGACAAGAGTGAAATGCATGAGGTTGCTGACAGTGGGCAGACTGTAAGGAACATATGCAATGGAGGGTCATCCTTTGGGAACAATCAGTTAGAAAGTTCAGGTCTGCTTGTGTTACAATTACTACTACTCTTTCCTCTTTTAGTTTCATAATTATGGTTCATCATTTTGAACAACTATATAAAGTAGATAGATACAGATCATGTGTACTTTGCATACTGCTGGAGCAAGGAATTCTTTTTCTTTACGACTAGGCTGGAACAATTTGGATCTAATTTGCTGCAAGCGCAGTTTTTGGGTTTTATTTTGAGACTGATTTTTTTTTTTGTGTGTATGTGTTTGGGGGGGGGGGGCTTGGTTTCCATATTTTGATTCCTTCTGATAATGAGAAATGTCATTCTAATCTTTGGTTCTCTTCGAGTTAGGGATTCTCTCATTTTTGTTGCCATAAGGGCAAAGTTTTTTGCACCTCATTTTTATTTTTGTTTGTCTGTGCTTTTTTTTTAAAAAAAAAAAATTGGAGTATTATAATTACTACATGTAACAAAGAATTATATGAGTTCTTAGGTGTTTTATAGATGACACCTCTGGTGACTGGCTTTTCCAACTTACTTGGAAGTCCAGTACCGGAACAGATCTTGCATTATGAGCAACTTGGTTCACTAAGTCATTCAGACACATGTTTTTGATCTTATGTTTCTGTTCCATTTGAGTTTCCGTATCTGAATGAGCAATATATGCCAGGTTTGTTAAAGTCTGAAAACTCAGAAGCTGACGCTGGTGAAGTAAATGCACAGCTTGAGGTATTGGTTCCCTTTCTTTTTTTCTTTGTTGGGATGTAGGTTCCTTCTCTGTTCCAGGATTGAATGGATTATTGATTGGTTAATTACTTGTATGACTCTTTCCATGACCACTTGTTTTGAACAGCATTAATGCTGCTACAAAATATCATATCTCTTTTTCTTGTTTAATTTTTATTTTTAATATTGTAGTATTGATTTCCTTGTTCTTTTTGCTCCTTCTAGCTAGGTGCTTCATTTTGTATACTTTATGTGCAATTTACGCTCTTAATGATATGTGATGATTACTTATAAAAAAAAAAAAATGTATTGGTTACAATATCATTAGTTGAGGTGATTCATGTGCAACTTTATTAAATTATTAAATCTAAACAAAAATTATTGCACCTTTTAATTACTTTATAAGTTGATGGAGACCACCTGTAGTGCTCCATTTTTACCTAGATTTGTTGTAGATTTATCATTTTCTTTAGAGTAAATTTATTTTCTAGTACTTATCAAAAAAAAAAAAAAAGAGTAAATTTATTTTCTAGATTGTGTTGCTGCAAGATTTTGTATTTGCTTTGGATTTTTTATTATTATTTCACTGTTGATAAGGGTTCTGTTATGCTGGATAGATGAGTTTCTGGTCAACCTTTCAGCAACAATTGAACTATGTATGGAAGGCTGTGCTACAAGGGCATCTTTACTTGAGCATTTTGCCTTGTAGACAAGGATTCTCTTTGTATGTGTTTTATTGCATTTAAGGGACCAACTGTGGTGTTACCTTTGAGTTCAAAAATCAACATATGGGAGCCCTCTTTTTTCAGTCAGAAAATGCTCCTGTTTATTCTTGTCTCATGGGTTGTAAATCTCTTGCTCGGTCTTTGTTCTTCTTGTTGTGATGGTTCATGCCTAACATGGAATGGACCGAAGTTCTATACCATAAGTTGATGTAGAAAGGCGCAAGGAAAACTCTCTTTATTAGTATAGCACATTGTACTTTCAGTTTTATGAACATTATTTTGTTTATTTGGATCAATATATAACTTCAAATTCTTTATTTGGAATGATATGAGATGAAAACACAAAGATCAACTTGGATGTTTGACTTGTGGATATGTCTTGATTACATTTAAATACTGCACAGACAGATAGATTTTTTTTACATATTCATGGGACTTAGATCTAGTGTTTATTAAGAAAAAAAATATTTAGGGATTCAAATTCAGATGGTTGCTCTTTAATTGATGAGTAATTTGAGATATATTGTAACAACCCAGGAAAAAGTGTTAGCCACATCTCCGCTATCACTCCAAAATGACTAGTCAATTTGGAGCTTCCCTAGAATTCCTTATAAAACCCAGTTTCACCTAGTAAGTAGGTAATGTAGAACTTAGTACTCATGACTATTTTTATAAACCACACACTCTATGTGAGCTACTCTTTATCTTTTCAATATGAGACCGAGGTGTTACATTATGACACTCATTTTCCGTAGGTAGACGATGTTATATATTTCTTAATTAGAAACATGATGATATAAGAATTCCATAAACCAAAAATTAAAGAAGACCAAAGTCTAATAAAATTTAAACTTCAAGCCTTTAGTCTATTTTTTTGATAAGTAAGAAGCGCTAAGCCTTTAGTCTTATTATAGAAAGTATACCGAAACCAAAACAACTAATTTGTAACACCTTAGTCTTATATTGGGAAGATGAGGAATAGCTCACCTAGAGTGTGTGGTTTATAAAGAGAGTTATAAGTATTAAGTTCCACATTGCCTAGTTACTAGGTGAAATTGGGCTTTATAAGTGATTCTAGAAAAACTTCAAATTAACTAGTCCTTTTGGGGTGATAATGCAGATATGGCTAGCGCTTTTTTCTGAGTCGTTACAAATGGTATTAGAGCCACCTAGTAACACTAAGCCATTTGGTACTGGAGCACTATATGGTGTTGCCCTGACAAGGATGTCAGGAGTTTTAAGAGAGGAACTTTGTAATACCGCGGTCCCATATTGAAAAAATTATGAATAGCACACAGAGTGTGCAGTTTATAAAAAGAGTCATGAATACTAAGTTGTACATTGCCTAGTTACTAGGTGAAACTGAGTTTTATAAGTGATTCTAGGAAAATTCTAAATCGGTTAGTCCTTTTGAGGTGATAACGCAGATGTGACTAGCGCTTTTTTCTGGATCATTACATATATAGAGAAATAAGAATTAGGAAATGAATATGAAATGAGTTTCTGTTGCTCTAAATTCTGAATGTTTGGTGTGAGTCCAGTATATATATGAGTGTTACCAATAGGATTTGATGGGATGAGAAATAATGTTAGTGGCAAATTTGTAATGTTTTAGAGTGTGGTAGATAGACATGCTTGAATTAGCAAATATATGGTACACTCTTTTTGCATCATTTTAGCACCAAAAGGAGGGGGAAAAAGGTATGCTGGATATAGATTACTTCCCCTTGTGCACAGATATCTATCTTGCCAACTATACACTTTAAATTCATTTCTCCAAGTGGATTATTTGTTTTCCCATTTGCTGGTATATGTACGAACATACATTTAGATATATATGTATATATATGCTTCTAGATGTGCAAATATGTATTTGGGGTATATGGTAATTAGTTGCCTTGGATCCTTCTTGGCCTTTAAATTCTACTTGTACAATTGCAGTTTAGACAGCCAATGTTCTGATCAGCATGTTAAATTGCTTGGTATTGATGAGAAGCTTCAACCTGTAATTCCCTTGCAGGAAAGCTTTCCTTTATCAGCACCAAGTTTGAATGACAACCACATCAATCAATCTGGAAGCACTGGGGAGTGCTCCAAGCCTCATGGTAAAATGGCAGAAAGTGGATCATCAGCTTCTGCTCTCTGTACTGGTTCTAGTTCAAACCCTGATTTTTCCAAGTTAAAGGGAGAAATTTGCTTGGACAAACTATCAATCAGAGAGCTTCATGAAGTCTTCAAGGCAACATTTGGGCGAGAAACTACTGTCAAAGACAAGCTGTGGCTTAAAAGGAGGATTGCCATGGGATTGACCAATTCTTGTGATGTATCAACCACAACCTTCACAATTAAAGATAACAAATTGGTGAAGAAAGCTGAAGAAGAATGCAATCAGAATGTGGATGGTTCAGTCACCCAGGATCCAGCAGTTATAGCAACCGATGTTAGCTGCAAAGATTCACCAACTAGCCAAGGTAGCCCGTTGGAAGATCATCAAATTGGTTCTGGCAAGAAGTTGAGAAATCTTAGTATTGAACTTGATAGTGGAAGTGAGCATCTTCCTACAGATCAGAGAGCAGCCAAAAGAGTTCGGAAGCCCACCAAGCGATATATTGAAGAGCTATCTGAAGTAGAATCCAGAGATTATAGCCCAAGGTTGATGAGTTCACCTAAGAATGCTGGACTTGGACAGATGTCTCCAAGATCTATTGTCAGGCCTGTTAGAAATGTGCCTTCAGATGGGAGAACTGTTGTCACCAGGTTGGACTCTCTTGGAGGATCTGGTGTTCAGGTTCCGTATGTTTCTCGGGTCCGAAGAAGCCGTCCAAGGAAAAATGTCATGGCCCTTATGGTATGTGACACCTTAGCTATCTGATCAATATGAATGTGGCTTGGTTTATTTGGACTTTTGAGTTTTGGCTTTTTGCTTCTTAAGCATACTGTATAGTCCTTCCACAATGCTCCCTCCTGCTATCTGTCAAATGAGCTAGGCTATGCTTCACTATGTGTGCTTATAATTTCACATTCGACGTGCAAGTTCTTATAGGTTGTGAGAGTGGTTTGGCATTTTAGCTTCTTTAAACGTTTGATTGACTTCAAATAGATCAGATGATACCACTTAGTATAGTCCTTCCACAGCTCCTTCCTGCTAGCTGTCAAATTAGCTAGGCTATGCTTCACTATGTGCACTTGTAACTGCACATTCCACATGCAAGTCCTTATGCATTGTGGGAGTGGTTTGGCATTTTAGCATTTTTTTTTTAATGATTGATTGAATGAATGCAAAATAGATCAGATGATACAACAAAACCAACAGAAAAATGGTATTTTTTTTCACAAAGGCATAGATCATGAGAGCACCCAATAATGAAAAATTAAAAACAAAACAAATGAGGGAGGGATACTAAAATGACACTGATTTGGCAATAAGTTGGATAGAAGACTAATGGCATGCAATTCTGGTTACTCCAATATGGTTGTCTAAGTTGGATTTTGTTTTGTGATACTGAAACTATTATACTACAGAAGAGCTGATCTAGAATTTCAATTGGTAGAAATTCAATCCAAGTGGCATGGGCATGGCAGCTAGATTGGTAAAGAAGGCCCTTGTTGTACATAGTTCTCGAACAGATGATGATATTGGGGACAAAGTTTTGATAAAGAGGTCTTCTGCCGATCAGATTCAGCAGCCGGTAAGACCAAATTTGAGTACATCACATGATGATAATTGCATCTTTATTGTCAATTTTCTTAGATAATTCTTACTTGCCAGTGAAGTTTTGGGTGTTTCTGTCTGGAAGAAACTCATGTATTGATTTCTTATAGCAGTTATTGGCAGTTTTATCTGGCAAAAACACTGTTATGTAATATTCTAGCAGTAACTCTATTGCCTTCGTAGTTGGTTTGCCATGCCATCTCTGTAAATAATTTCTATAATTTGGTATTTCTTTTTGTCAAGGGCTAAAACTCCTAAACTTCAAGCAAGTCTTTGGGCTCTAATATTTTCTTCTCTTTGGGGGGTTGCTAATATTCTGGCTAGTCTATGTGGAGGCAAAATTATAGTACACATATTCTGGTCGTTTTTTTTACTCTGGATGGTGCTACAGACCTATTCCGTGAAGCATGTTTCAGGGAGAGTTAAAACATTTTCAGTAGTTATGGCAGTAGTCTCCATGGTTGATCAGATAAAGCAGCTGATATGGTATGTTTAACTTTCTTTGACAATCAGCTGCATTGAGGGGGATCTATCTAGTATTTGTTGAAGGATTGACAGGTGGAAGAGATGAAAAGAGATGGTATAATTATATTGTTTAAGTTGTTTGCATTCTTTTAACATGATTACTTCCCTTACTTAGGTGATTACTTCCCTATGATCTCCTGGTATGCCCATTTCTATTAAGCAATAAAGTGCTGTATTGTATTTTGTTTTTATAACATAGTTACTCTTTGATTTCATTGTTAGTGGTCCATTCTTTTTCCTACGTAGTTTTTCGCTGAAGTAGAGAAAGATAGGCAGCGTTCAGTGATGGGCAGAATTGAAGAAGGGGAAAATTTGGGGATGAGACAGACAGATTCGTCCGGGGATAACTCAGATGATAATGTAGTAACTGTTCCCACAGCCAAAGGTGGAAGGAGAAGGAAACATCATCGAGCTTGGACTCTTAGTGAAGTTATGAAATTGGTTGAGGGTGTATCTAAGTGTGGACCTGGGAGGTGGTCTGAGATCAAACGGCTTGCTTTTGCATCCTATTCATACCGCACATCTGTTGATCTGAAGGTACAAATTTTCATTTAAATTTCTATTCCCCAATTAACATGTACTCATTTGAAATTGTTACTTTGATATGAGAGGCAAATTTATGGGATTTATCCTTCCCAAATACTTTTAGGCTGACAACAGATTTTGTCCTGCAGGACAAGTGGAGGAACCTGCTAAAAGCTAGCTTTGCACAGACACCTCCAGATGATGGGGTAAGAGTTATTATTATTATTATTATTCTTTTAATTTCTTTTTCTTTTTCCCTTACTTTCTTTCATTAAAGTGGTTTGCGGTGGTGGGTGGGTGTTCAACCTGATGTCCTCTTCCAATGTGGTGCTTTTTTGAACTCTTTGCTCAGCATTTATACAAGTGGTTGTTATGCGATCACCATGTTCTCTCTTAATTATTTCAAATTTGTGTTTTTAATTTTTAATTTTTTAAGATTTTAATCGGCTCCACTATCTATCACTATATGTTACTATACCTGTGTGGTAGAATTTGCTTGAGCTTGAGCCTGTGCACTGTAATTACTGACCTTAAATTATTACTTTATTGAAGGAAATTTTGATATTGCAGTTCAATAATCAATATATGGAATCATTACAATTTTTATTTTTGTTTACTTGTTGGCTAGTTTAGCTTATGTAGTTTTTTTCTGTGGTCAATGATAGCGGAAGCCTACTTCAATGCCCATCCCTGAGGCAATTTTGGTACGAGTGAGAGAGCTTGCCGAGATGAACGCACAGGTTCCTCCAAATCTTAGCTCAAGCAAACCGACTGTGGGTAGTAGAAATTTGCATGAAACAAGATCCGGGTACTTGTAACATTGTAAATAATATCATTTTAGTTGTCCAAAAAGAAATAAAGATACTAATCTGTATGTTCTGGAATTGGTTCCTTTGATACTTATTTTCATGATGCTTTGTATGGATGGTTGGTTAGGAATCAAGGAAGTTTACTAACAGAGATATGAGTACATGGTTATTTTCGTTTTTAAAACGTTAGTAAGTGGGTTAGTTGATTTATGTAGCGATTTTGAAGAAGAAGAGATAAACTATGACAAGGGGGGTCATCAAGGTTGATGGAGCTTCACCTGTTTTTGCATGTGACGATCAAATCATTAATAGATCTAAACCGTTCAATAAATCTATTTGTCATTAAGGTACGGTTGTTTGAAATGCCTTTTGAGTTTTTGAGAGCAATATTGTCTGTATAGTTACTTATGGCTTGAATTAGTGGAGTGATGTTCTCTATAACATTCTCTTGGCTTGAATACATTTTTTTTATCCCTTTAGTTTGGTAGTGGTATCAATTTGGTCTTGGTGTTATTGATTTTTCAATCAAGTCCTTCAAATTTTTTAGTGTAGTTTATGATGTGAGTGCAACTGAAATCGTGGAATTTTTTGGGTGGCATGTTTTTAATGATGTATATTCACCAATAGAGGTGACATTAAAGGGAAATTGATACCATAATCCATGTGATATGCAAGCCTTCAAATTCGTTTTGTCACTTACCCTCAATTTTAGTGTTATTAATCCTATTATTTATATTTCTACTGTTGATAGTTCTCTGTATATGAGCCATATTGCCATATTCATTTCTTGATCAAAATAAGTATATAAACTTATTACGTCATTAAAATTATGAAAAATACAAACCACTATATGGAAACAAGTGAGATTTAATGGATTTGACGGAGCACTGTTTTCTCATGGTTAATCAATTTATAGTAGATTAATCAATATTGAAATAATTCAAATTACCAATTTAGGCTTCGTTTGTTTTGAAGTAAAATGATTTTCGTCGGAAAATAGTTTTAGGGAAATTGATTTTCAGGAAAATGATTTTCATCGAAAATATTTTTCGGTGTTTGACGCGCACGGAAAATCGCAAATATTTCTTATATTTTCAACCAATCATATTAACCAAAAAAAAAAAATTTTTATGCACAATTTTAAAAAATTAATAAAAATTGTCCCGGGCGGGTCTTGGAGATATATCAGGCGGGTTCTGAAAATGTCTTGGATGAGTCCCAGCGATGTCCCGATCAGGTCCCGATGATGTCCCAATGTTGTTTTGGGCAAGTCCCAAAAATGTCTCAGGGGGTCTCGAAAATATCTCGGGTGGGTCCCAAAAATGTCTCGGTCGGGTCTCAAAAATGTCTCCGGTGGGTTCCAAAAATGTCTCGGGCGATCCCGAAAATGTCCTGGGCGGTCGCAAAAATGTCTCGGGCGGTCCCAAAAATGTCTCAAGCGGGTCTCAAAAATGTCTCGGGCGGATCCAAAAAAGTCACAGACGGGTCCTGAAAATGTCGGGCAGATCTCAAAAATGTCTTGGACGAGTTTCGAAAATGTCCCGGACGGGTCCCGAAAATATCATGGGCGGGTCTCGAAAATGTCTCGGGCGGGTCCCGAAAATGTCCTAGGCGGGTCCCAAAAATGTCACGGGCGGGTCTCGAAAATATTACGGGCAGGTCCCGGTGATGTCCTGGGTGGATCCTGAAAATATTTCAGGTGGGTCTCAAAAATGTCCCGAACAGGTCCCAAAAATATCTCGAGTGGGTCTCGACGATGTCCCGGACTAGTCCCGATCGGGTTCCGGCGGGGTTTGGTGATATTTTAGCTGTAGTCTACCAATTTGAGAATGTGACGCTTAAACTCAAAAAATGGTTTACGGTTTTAAAAAGGGGAAACCATTTTACAGAAATTAAAGAAGATTTTTCGGTCAAACTAAAAATGATTTCAGTTGACTATTATTTTACGCCCCACCAAACACCAGAAAACACAAAAATTATTTTACGTCGAAACAAATGGGGTCTTAATCTTTTATGATTGTCCTTTTAAGGGAGTAATGGGATTGTGGGAAAGTAAAGTGATATCTTAACTTTTGGATATGGATTAAATTGGTGCACGTGGTCTCTCCAACTTAAAAAATAATTTTCATGCACCGAATGTTACGGGGGATTATGTCACATAGGCTTTGAGGGTAATGTATAACATTGCTCTATGGATGTACATAATGGGATAAGCGAAAATGCAAATTAAGATGCTCATTATGTGATGGAGCATTGTTCATACTTCATAGTGATTTTGTTAATGTCTAATCAACAATTTCATGGCCTTAGCTTTCAGTAGACTACAGGTTCAAGATTGCACTCGATATGATACGTTCGTTATAGTTTTTTAAAACACTTTTATATTATTAAAACAAAAGCACCTTTTCTTTTCTTTTTTTCTCAAAACATTTCACAAACGGTTCACTTCGCAAAATTCAAAACACAACAAACTTTTTTAAAAACTTATCACATCTTATAAGAATATTTTGAGAAAACATATGTTTATTTTTGTGGGAGTAAAAATTGATTTATTAATTTAAAAGATAATAATAAATAAAAATAAATAAGTGGCTGCATGATGACCCCTAACGAGGAGAGTGATAGCCGTGTGGTCACCCCCTCTCTTGAGGGTGGCCACTTAGCCACTCCTTCTCCTCCTTTGGGTTGGTCGTGAGACTTTTTCTATATATATATATTTTTTAATTATAGAAAACTTTTTAAAAAGTTTATCAAACAATTTTCTTATATGAACCCTACAAAAAAATACTTTCAAATGAGAACCTCATGAAAAAAAAAAAAAAAACTTTTCTTAATTTTTTATCGTATCAAAAACCAAAGAAAGTCGCTTTTGTGTTTGCTTTGGTGGGTCTTCAAGTTCCTTTCGATGATAATTCAAACAATTGTTTAAACCATATGGTAACAACTAAATTAAATAAAGCATACATAAATCATTATTTTTTATGGAAAAATTATTGAGTCATTCCTTGAGTTTTAGGTCTATATCAAATCGTTTCCTGAATTTTTATTTTTTTGGTTTTTATGTTTTAACTAATTGAGTTTATTCTTGTATCAAATCGATTCTTTCATATAGATTTCGTGAATTTTTGTTTGACAGTCCACGTAAATTTGTTTGGCGGTCTATTTTCTGTTAAAATGGATCGAAAAGACTTTTCAACAAGTCCTTTTGGCCCCCTTCTCAAGCGTTCAGCGTGTCAAGGACTCAAAAGCTGGGTTTCTTGACATCTTTGGAACTAATTCATCCAAGGACTTGGATTTCTTGACATCGATCTTTGGAACAGTTGGGTTTTCCTTAATAATAATTAACAATTTTGGAGGTAGTTTACCTGATTCTATAGGAAATTTGTCCCAGCAACTCAGTAATTTAAATATTGGTAGCAATCAAATATCTGGAATTATTCCTGCAACATTGAGAACCTCATCAACTTAAGCATCCTCGTCATGCACGAAAACATTGTTCACCGGCAGTACCATTCCCACATGTTTTGTGCGCGCAGTTTCCAAAGGTGCAAGGATTGGCTTTGTTTGAAAACAGATTGTCGGGACATATATATATATATATATATTTTATATATTATATATATATTATTATACCATCCTCTTATCACAGAATAATTTGGAAGGAAGCATTCCATCAAGTTTTGGAAACTTCAAAAGTTTGCGGTACTTACCGATTGCAAAAAAAAAAAAAAGCTTATTATTTGGATGTCTCTGAAAACAATTTGTTTTGTGAGATTCCTAAAACCATTGGAGATTGCTTGAGTTTGCAGAACATTTACTTGCAAGGTAATTCATTTCAAGGAAACTTACCTCCATCTCTGGCTTCTTGAAAGACTTTTACTATGCGGAGCTTTCACGAAACAATTTGTCGGGATTAATTCCTAAAGACCTACAGGAGGTTTCTGTTCTATTGTATTTAAATCTTTCTTTTAATAATTTGTAGGGCGAGGTACCAACCGAAGGAGTTTTCCAAAATGCAAGCGTAATATCAGTGATAGGAAATAAAAAGGTCTGTGGAGGTATCCCAAAATTGCAACTGCAAGCATGTGTGATGTCGCATGTTATGAAGCAAGGAAAATCCAATGTATTCAAATTAACAATCATAGTTGTCGGTGGGGTTTTATCTTTCATCCTATTTTCATCATTTCTCGTCCTTTATAGGAGGAGAAAATCAAAAAAAGTGCCATCTTCTACACTCCCAAAAACTAACCAACTTTCAAATATTTCATACAATGAGCTCTATCAAACGACTAACGGATTTTCTCCTAGCAATTTAATTGGATATGGTAGTTTTGGCTCCGTATATAATGGAGTTCTTGGTCAGGAGATGGTTGCTCTGAAAGTATTGAACCTTCAACATAAATGAGCTTCCAAAAGTTTTATGGCTAAATACAATGCATTAAGAAATATACGGCATTGGAATCTTGTTAAGATCTTAACTTGTTGCTCCAGTGTGGACTATAACGGCAATGAATTTAAAGCTTTAGCCTACGAATTCATGGAAAATGGAAACTTAGACAAGTGGCTGCACCTAGATAGAGACAATGAAAGTTCACCAAGATATTTGAACCTCCTTCAAAGACTAAATGTTGCAATTTATGTAGCTTCTGCACTACATTATCTTCATGATCACTGTGAAGCACCAATCATTCATTGCGATTTAAAGCTGAGCAATGTTCTTCTTGACGATCACATGATTGCTAAAGTAAGTGATTTTGGTTTGGCAAGAAACTTTTCTACAACAAATGATGTTTCTCAAAATCAAACTAGCACAGTTGGAATAAAGGGTACTATTGGCTACACTGCTCTAGGTACATAACTACTTTGATCCCAAATCCTCTAAATCATGATTTTGATCAAGTTGAAAGGTATCATTAATTGTCTTTTGACCATGCTCTACATATTCATTTTAGCCTTGTCGATTTTATTTCCTTAAGGCTCTCCATACTTATTCTGATAGCATGTCAATTAGATATCTCAAATTAATACGTCGGCTAGCTAACAAAAAGGAAAACGTGTAAACCCTGCTGTAAAAATGGTGGCAACAACTTTTTTCAAGTGAGAACTAGTCTTTTGTATATATTGCTCGAGAATATTGGTCACATATGAGAATTAGGCTTTGGAGATTAATACGGTGTGGATAGAGTTTTCCTTCAAACTAGGTTGGAGGAACTTTCTTCAACCTCATCTATAAAAATACCATGTGTCTCTTTGCATGTGAAAAACACATGCATTTTTTAATTGTAAGGACAAAGTTGAAAAAAATTTATAAAAAATGCATGTGCTTATTCCAACTTTGTCCTTACAATTAAAAAATACATGTGCTTCTCACATGCAAAGGGACACATGGCATTTTTATAGATGAGGTTGAAGAAAATTCCTCCAACCTAGTTTGGAGAAAAACTCTGTCCATAGGGCGTGCATAAATAGAAGGATTTTGACAACTATTAAACAAGTCTTGAATTAGTCATAAATATGAGAAAATAATTGCATTTCTCTTTCGCTAAAAAAGAATACATTGAGATTAGGATCTAAATTAAGCTCAAGGAGTGAAAATTCAAAAAAGAAAAAGAAAAAGAAAAAAAAGTATCGGTTAAATACATAAGAAAAGGAATGTCGGTCAACAGGAGACAAATAAAGAAGAAGAAGAATTCACACCAATAATCCTAAGAAAAAAGAATACTTAGATTTGAAATGAAGCTATTGTAGTAATAACCGTTTAAGAACTTAGGCATAATGTACTAAAAATTGAAATCATGCATGGTTCAATGTGAAAATTTTATTTCAGATAGTTAAAAGTCTACCCTGATCTCCCTTTTATTCTACAAGGCTTTTCATTTGTATTTAATTTTCCTCTTTCAAGGTGTATAGCAACTATCATCACTACATTTGTATGTAACAGAAAAAATAGAACATACAAACAAACATGGCCTAGCTGTTCTTTAATTAATCTATTATTCTTTATCTTTATTTTATTTTTGTGTTTTTAAAATTACTTCATTGTGTTGTCATTCAATAAATATTCTACTTCTTAATTGTTCCAACAAACATTACAAACTAAGGAAAGACTATGATTACTTTATCCAAATCTCATACTCTATTTTTTTTATAAATAAAGTTAGCCTGTTTGTTAGAAGACCTTAATCTACTATATTAAATCATTACTTATCTCAAAAGTTTAAATTGATAGGAAAATGTGACTTTAATTATTTAAATTTATATTGTAACACTTCCACTCATATGTGTAACCAGGCAATATGTAGATTATTTTAATTGAAATAAGAAATAAGTTACGGATATAAGGTTCGAATTTAAGAATTTGTTTTTATTTAATGTTAAATCACCACTTATACCAAAATGTTAAACTGATAGAAAATTGTATTTAAATTAATATTTTATCGTACTCTTTAATTTGCCCAACAAATAAGTAAAAACTAAGGAAAGACACTGATTAGTTGATATGATTCTAATATTGGCCTCTTTATTATCCAATTTCCCAAAAAATTTCACAAGTTCTAATTTTAAAATATATTATATTTTCCATATTATTTTTTAAGACTAAATAAAATATGTAACTTCCAATATTAAATCCCAAATATTTTAAATTACATATTAAACAACTACTATAAATCATTATCATGTTAATTGTGCACATGAAATATATGAATCGCAGAGTACGGAATGGGTGGTGAGGCATCAACACAAGGAGATGTCTTTAGCTATGGAATATTTGTGTTGGAGATGTTCACAAGAAAAAGACCCATTGACAATGTTTAAAGATGGTTTCAACCTTCATAACTTTGATAATATGGCATTGCTAGAAAAATTTGTGCAAATTGTGAACCCAAATCTTCTCAAAAGGGAAGTAAATGGATTAGCAGTGGCAATAGAAGAAGATTGCTATAAGCCTACAACTACAATGATATTGAGGCAATAGAAGACAGAGTCCTTACTAAGAATCTAAGCCAGATGAATTCTAATGTCCAAAGTGCCTACTTTCAATTTTCAAGATCAACTTTGCTTGTTCATTAGAATCACCAAAATAAAAAATGAATATGGGGGATGTCACTAGGGAACTACATCGGATTAAAAATGCTTTTCTAGAGGTTGAGATCCATGGATAAGGACCAAATAAGGTAAGATACTACAAATTTTGATTTAAAAGTTTAGTTATGATAGACAATCCATCGAGTGACCAAAGTCTGTTATAAGTATTGTATTATGGCCTTAAATTTTAGACCTTAAAGTTTCCAAATCATTCTTTCAAACTACAAGCACTAGACATTCATAGGTGGATGACCTGCTAGCACAACTAGACTTTCCAATGATTTTATTAAGATCAAAAGATCCACCTAAGACCTTATTTAAGTCCACAGGTAACCTTATAATTAAGTATATTCGATTTTTTTTTCTATTGTTTTTCAGAGCCAAAGTTGTTTTGTTAGTTGTATCCTAGATTTTTTCTAAATTTTCCAACATGGCAATATACTCAACTTTTACTTTTGTAGGAAAATGGAGCTTTGTCAAGAAATGATCATATTGGAGAAAAGTCCATTTGTAATGCCCCTATTGAGCATTGGCTTGGCTATTTGTGCGAGTATATATTTTATTGGAATAAATCAAATCAACTTTTGATCTACATGTTTAAGACGAAATATTTTCTTACAAACATGTATTTAAGCATATGGTAAAGCACCAGAATATATGAGAATAATGTTAGGAAATATTATTTTCTTAGCCCAATCCTTCTTATTCTTTTTACTAAATTAGCAATGTTTATAAAATTGTAGATTTGTACTGTAACATACCGATACATCTAATACCGTAACATATCAGTACACCAAGTACTATAATCATATAGGTACACTAGTTCTTTTTGGGTGATAGCACAGATGTGGCTAGCGTTTTTTTCTGAATCGTTACAGTATCATACCAGCTATGTCGTCATATCTATACATTAACCCTTGTACGGTGGAGGTTAGCAACATAACATATTGGATTCTTCTCTTAGGCAATCCCTAACATACCGGCACCCCTGCCACGAGGCCCATCAAATACTAACTATGTTGTCGTATCGAAACCCCATTACAAAGTAATCATAACCCATATCGAACACCTATGATCATCAAGCCACTGTAACGCTTACCAACATTCCATTACAAGGTGGCCGTACCCATATCGAAAAATTTGTTATCGAGTAATCCGTAATGCTTATCAAATTTCTCTTTGGGATAATCGTAACTCATACCGACACCCCATTACAAGGTAGTCGTACTCATATTGGCACCCTCATTGGATAATCGTCAATCTCTTATCATACAGACTCCCCAAGTTAAAGTGGTCGTAAGTCTTATAATATATCTTCATTAATTACATAAATTGATCATCTTTTATTATTAAAACATGCTTGGTAAATAAAACATAATTTGGGTTCATAAATATAATAATGCAATAAAAATCTATAGGCTCACGACATAATAAAAATATAAATAAAAGTTCTCATTAGTTTATATCAAAATAGCATGCTCTAAAATAGTTTTTCTTTTCTCAATTCTGTAAGTATTTACTTCCCTTGACGATTCGGATAAATTTTTAGACATCTTAACTTCCTACACTGCAAACCAACCTATAATCAGACAATATGCTAAACATAAACTTAAACCACACTTAAAAACCTAAAACACACAATAGAAACCCTAAAATAGGTTTCGAAGACAATTGGGATTAACTCTAAGGGTTCTGGGATCAATTCGGATTATTTGGGATCAATCATGAACGACCAGAAATCAAAACAAAAGGCTGTGATCAATCCTGCAGGATGTAGGATCGATCCTTCTTTGCTAGGATCGACCCTCCTCTGGCAAGATCGGTCATGCCAATGTCAGGATCGATCGTAGTGCATTTCAGCACCAGTCTCGAGCCTTTTTGAGCCTCGAATACACATTCAAACAATTTCGAACGTTTCTAGGTTTCTTGCAATAGCCGAAAACGTCTCAAAATAATTTTAGGATTCTAAAGTTACACTATTGATATGAGATTATCAAGAGTTTACTCCGATTTCCCATACAAACATAAATATTAAAGTGTGTATGTTTGTGTAAAGCACCGTTTGAATATATAAAGTTGTCATAACATCAACAAAATACAAGACATTTGTCTTAAAATCATGAAATAATGAACAACATAAAATATAGTATTACTTTTTTTTTTTTGAAAACAACTATTTAAAACTCAATTCTTCTTAAGACAATTAAACCAACAATAAAACATAATCAAAACATTTATTCATAATAAGAAAATACAATCAAAACATAATTAAACACAAAATATAATAAGTACTCATAATATTACGGATTAATAGTGTGTTTCGGATTACGATTTCGTAGACAATAAGTGTGATTTTAAACCAAATCGCAAAAACTGGATTATTTGGGAACTACGTTTTTAAAAAATTGCGATTTGAAAACACAGGAAATCTGCATTTTCAAATCACAAGTACGGAGGTGCTTTTTTAAAAACGCATAATTTTAAAGGCTAAACTGCGATTTTAAAGGTCAAACTGTGATTTTGTCAAACGCTCTACATTTTCAAAAATCACGTTTTGAAATCGCACTTTTTAAAATCGCACATTTTGAAATCGCAATCCCAAACAGACCCTAAGAAAAGAATATTTGATAGAAGCAATGAGAATAAAAAATTACCCTGAAGAAACTGACATAAATGATTCAACAAAGGCTTTGGGAATTAACAAAGAACATCAATTCTAGGCTTCTTCCACGCTACGACTTTGCTTTAGGGTTTTGGGGACAAGAAAATTCGTGGAAATGAGTTGTAAGAAGGTTAAAAATAATTAAATATGGCTTATAATCGAGTTTCTAGAGTTTTGAGTGCTCAAAATAGGGTTTTAATGAGTTAGGATCGATCCTTGAGTATCTAAGGTGGTAGGATCGATCCAGCCCTTGGGAGGATCAATCTTCCCCCCTAAATTTAATTTTTTATTATTATTTAGAAATTATCAAAACATTAAATTATTCACGAATTATTTTTAGTTTAAAAGAATTTATATTTTAAAAATGAATTTAAATTTTGAGATATTACACGGCCGGCCACCCCCATTGTCCCTCCCTTATGCAAAATTTTATTCTTTTATTTACTTTTTAAGTTTTCATTTTTTAATTGTTTTTTCATATTTCTATTTTTTTAAAAAAAAAAAATTGATTTTTTTTTAAAATTATTGATGATACATATGACATGTGTCAGTTTTTTTTTATTGATTTGACTTATAATTCCGTTAGTTTCATTGACGCATGTACCATTTTTGTATTTAGTCATAAACGATGTATCATCTACGATACAAAATGAAATGTAGGTGAAGAAATAAAGTTTTTAAAACTCGAGTATTGAAAATGCATTTAACCAAAAAAAAAACCCATCCAGGGTTGGTCCGGCCACCATCGCCAACACCTGGGGTGGCTGAATCACCCCAGGTCTTTTTTTTGTTAAAGTATAATTTTTTTAGTTTTTATTTAATTCGTTAGTTTTAATTTTTAATTTTGGTTTTTGATATTTTTTTTAGTTGCAACTATTTCTTTTTAAAAAAAATAAAAAATAAAAAAATTAAGTTTAAGTTTTGTTTTTTTTTTTTATTTATTTATTTAAAAAAAAATTGATTTTTTTTCCTTGTTGGAATTGTTATATATATAATATATATAATTTGTTTAATTTTAAGGGTATTTTATGTAAATTTTGTTCATACATTTCAAATTTTTAATGAGATAGTTTGGTGGTGAGAATATCAGTTCATGAGGGCATAGTAACAAAGGGTCGCAGTTCATGGGAGTAAAAAGTAATTACTCCAAAAAATAATTTTTGTCATTGGAGGACATTGACATTTTTTTATAGTTTAGGGGGAGCATTGACATAATTGGTAGTTTGAGGAGATATTGACAATGTGGTGGTAGTTTGATCGACGTATGTGTATTTTTCTCTTTAATTTACTATAATCAAGTTTAAAAGGACAAAGATTTTCTTCAAACTAGGTTGAAGAAACTTTCTCCAACCCTGTCTATAAAAATGTCATGTGTCTATTTACATGTGAGAAACACATGCTTTTTTTAACTGTAAGGCAAAAGTTTGAAGAAGTACGTGCATTTTTTGTAAGTTTTTTCAAATTTTATCCTTGCAATTAAAAAAAAAAAAAACATTTGTTTTTCACATGCAAAGGACACATGATCATTTTTATAGATAGAGTTTGAGAAAGTTCTTCTAATTCAATTTGGAAGAAAATTTTGTCCAGTTTTTTAAAATGCTTCTTCTACTTGTAAAATTTATAAAAAATTACACATACTTCTGTCAAACTACTACCTTATTATCAATGTCCTCCCAATTACCAATTGTGTCAATGTCCTCCATAAACTAGAAAAATAAAAAAAAAATAAAAAAATGACAATGTGCCCCCAATAGTCAACAAGAAGATAAAAATGTCCCTAAGATTTTTTTGATAAAGCAAAATATCCTCGTAAATTCTTAAACATTAATTTTTTTTAAAAAAAACCAAGGGGGTGGTGGCTCAATTGATGGTTCGGCCACCCCCTTCGGACTTCGATCATATTTGGTCACATCATCATTTTGTTTTTTTTTTTTCAAAAATTAGGGAATGGTCGAACCATCCCTTATTTTTGAAAAAATAGAAATAAAAATTAGGGGTAGCTGAACCACTCTCAATAACCATGAGAGAGGTTCGGCCACCCTCCAAAATGAGGGGTATCTGATCAACCCTGCTCATTTGGGGGGTAGTTCGGCCACCTCAGCCAGCCATAGGGGGGTGGTTTGGCTACCCCTTGTTGGCTAAGCCACCCCCTTAATTCTTATTTTTATATTTATTTTAAAAAAAATTAGATCTTTTTATTTTTTTCCTTAGGTTTTTTAGTTTTTTATAATTTTATGAATGTTACTTTTATCATTAGGGGACATTGATATTTTTGATAATTTAAGAGAAACGTTGATATAATAGGTAGTTTAAGAGGTTCTAACAATGAAATGATAGCTTAAGAGAGTATATATATATTATTCCTAAAATTAATTTCCCGTGAAATATAAAGGACCGAAAAATTATGATGGATAATGGACGTCAATAAAAACAATGAAACAAAAAAAAAAAAATGAAACAAAAGTATTTTTCAAAAAATGAAACAAAAGTATTTCTCTTCATTTTTTTTTCTTTCAATCCTGTCTTTTAAAAAAATTTCCTTGACCATGTCCTCCAAAATGGGCCTCCAAATATTAGTCCAGAAACTATTTTACAATCTCTCTGTCTTTCATACAATCTAAAAGACCTTCAAATCCCAGCCTCAGTGTCACTGCACATCCCCGCCTCTCATCAACTCTTTAGATCGCCGGCGTCTGACTCACGGTGACTCATCTACCATTCGAGGTAACTCATTCACTCTCTGCAGTTCGTTTGCGCGTCAGTTCGTGAAATTAACATAAGCTGCTTAAAAATAAATTCCCAATTTATTAAAAATCCACCCTCTTTTTATCATTTTAATTAACGGTCCGTTTGGTTGCTAAGAAATCGCAGGAAAAGAAAAAGAGAATCGAATTGAGTTGGCTGCTTCTGTTATTTCTAACCTTTTTTTTTTTCTTCCCGACGATTTCTCAGCAGTACTCAGATTGAACTTCAATATGTCTGGTTATCCAAATTGCTACAATAATTTTTGTGCAAAAAGAAAGGAATTTTTTTCTCTTATATATTGATTTTGGTGGTTGCAGCTGAAGTCATAAGGAAGAATGGGTATCATAGAAAAGATCAGAGAAATCGAAGCCGAGATGGCTCGGACGCAGAAAAACAAAGCCACGGGTACTACTAATTTAGTGCTTAATAACTAATTAACCAGAAGTTATTATCTGGAAATGTTTTATTTTTTATGTTAGTTTGTCTTTCCCACAATCAATTTTTAACTGCTGTTGTTAAATTTTTAGTCATTCATATCATCTTCAAGTATGTATACCCTTGTTGAGATTCTTAGTATGATGTTTTTACTTGATGGGTAAATGTACTTTGTTTAATTGAATATGCAGAGTATCATCTTGGTCAGCTCAAGGCAAAGATAGCCAAGCTAAGGACTCAATTGTTGGAGCCTCCAAAAGTATGCTAGCACCTGTTCCATTACCCTTTTTAAACTCACAAAAACGATAGACAGTGTGAAAGTGCGCTGTCAAATATGTTTTTAGAAATTGTCTCCAAAGAATTATTCTTGAAAACAAACTCTTTTCAGAGGGAATCAAAATGATTTTTTCTAGAACAGTAGTTTCCGTTTAGGAGAACAAAACCTTTGAAACATCATGTTTGTAAGTTATCTTTTGGGAAAAATATACTTTAGCTTCCTAAACTATCACCTCATTTTTATTTACACTTCCAAACTTTGAAAAGAGACATCGGGGCTCCCTATACTACCACCACAATGTCAAATTAGATATTATGTTAGCATTTATCATCAAAACAGACGAAAAAGAGGTCACGTGCGCCACACGTGACCTCTTTTGCTTTTCTCTTCCCAAATTGTCCCTTTTGTAATCTAGTCTAACCAAAATATCATGTGAACTATGGTAGTATAGGGGCCGTTGAATAGGAGTCTTGCTTCATCTACTTGATTTCCGTTATCTTCCAAACGTCAAGAGTGGCTAGTGAAGGAGAGTGGCCAGCGATAGGGATTAATCTGAGGACGACATACTCGTGTGTGGCAGTGTGGCAGCATGATCGAGTAGAAATTGTTTCACCCAAGTCTTCACCACCAAGTATAAGTCCATGTTTTATAATTGTCTTCGGTGTGAGATTTTTTATTCAAAAACATTGGTATGGAAGCAATCGAAAGATGTTTTGTTGCCTTACGACAAGTTCTTTGAATTCGAATATGCCGTGACTGTGTGTGCTAGGCCTCATTGGCTTATGACCAACGATGATGTTTTGCATTTTGCGAATATACTAAGATTTGGATAGTGTTTCATTCGCCTTTTCCTCAGTGCAAGGAAAATTATTTTGAATAGATGAAGCTTGTGGTCTAGAGGTCACCTTGCGATGCGTTGCATTGGAAATGATGATATGCTAATGTGGGTAATGGAAGACTATGATACAAAAGTATGGAGTAATGGAAGACTAGGTTGCCTTTCTGTGGCGTCTACATGTTCAAGTTGGACAAAAGGAACATATCACAGTAGATATGAATGTTTAGGATTTTAATTAATGAAATGAGAAGTCTCAGGTTTAAGTAAAACAGTGAAAGACAATATGTTTATAATAAAACAAATAGAAATTTAGACTAGATTACAGAGGGTTTTTCAAAACTCAATTAAGATACAAGCTACTTAATTTGCGAGACAGATACTTCTACTAGTTGGAACAAAGCTTGAAGTTATAATCATGGAAATGGCTCCGCAAATCCAAGATCGAACAACCGTAGTGAAAGGAGTTCCTGTGGTGGAGCTGGCAGGGGACTTCCCTGGCTGACAAGGGGAGCTGGCTGGCCGGGGAGTATTTCGAACAACAAACCAGTGTTGTTTTGAACAGCAAATTCCAAAGACCAGAACATAGCTCCTATCGGGATTTTTTATCTCGTTGTACACATTGAAAATCCATGGTTCACGTGATATTTTGGTTAGACAGAAGAGGCAATTTGGGAAGAAAAAACAAAAGAAGACACATGTGGTGCACGTGACCTCTTTTCCATCTATTTTGACAACAAATGCTAACGGAGTGTCTAATTAGGGGGCCCCGATATCATTTTTCAAAGTTTGAAGGTGTAAATAAAAATGTGGTGGTAGTTAAAGGGGCTATATATCTTCCCCTTATCTTTTTGTCACTTGAAGACAGTTTTTGATTTTTTTTTTTTTGTTTGAAAACACATCTGAAAGAGCCCGTGGTTTCTTGTCTTTTGCTTCCCAGTGGTTAAATTCCAATGAATTATCACTTGCTTTTGTATTTATGTGGTTTGTTTGAGGACGTGATGCTAACAAGTGTGGTATCTTGTACTTTTAACATTTAGAGTTGTTTCTATCATATGTTTTAATTTCATGTCCTTTTTACAACTGCTGAATGGTTTAGACTGTTTGAAAATATGTTCAAGGTATCATCTTTTATTGTTAGTTTGAACTCTGACACAGGGTTCTAGTGGCGGCGGAGAGGGTTTTGAAGTTACTAAGTTTGGCCATGGACGTGTTGCTCTAATAGGATTTCCAAGGTTCGTCATCTCTATGACTTGAACAAGCATGTAATCTTTTTATAGACTCAGAGAAAGTAATATCAGACTAAATGTTTTCCTCTTGATGTTTGGCCAAAAGCTGAGTGGCCCCCCTCTTTCTAATAAATATAAGCATACAGAGATGCCATTTTTTAGACACCAAATTATTTTGGTAGTTTTAATAGCATGTATGTCTTAAGCGGTCAATTTTTTTCCTAACATGTTTGCAGTGTGGGGAAGTCAACACTTTTAACAATGTTAACGGGCACACATTCAGAAGCTGCTTCTTATGAGTTCACAACACTTACTTGTATTCCTGGGATTATACACTACAATGATACTAAAATTCAGTTGCTCGACCTTCCTGGTATTATTGAAGGTGCTTCTGAAGGAAAGGGGCGTGGGAGGCAGGTTAAAACCTTCAACTGTTCTTTATCTTGTGATAATCATGCAACATTTGTATGTACAATTAACATCATAAGACTTTTGCAAAGGGATGATCGATAAATTTCTTATCATTGTTTGTTGTCTTAAATAGAATATAGATGACCTTTCAATTGGCAGTTGATTTTTTTTTTTTAACTGTTCTGCTCAATATGGCTTGGTACCCTGGAGATTAAAGAATCTGACAAGACTGTTCTCTCAGGTTATTGCTGTTGCCAAGTCTTCAGACATTGTATTGATGGTTCTTGATGCCTCAAAGGTAAGTTTATTTCTAGCGATACCGTTGCTGCTATAGCTCACTGATGAGTCAAGTTTGTGACTATTGTAGTAAATTCTTGATTAGGTCACCTGGGACACCTATATGGATGGTCACTCATGAAAGTTTGACTTCCATTAGGAAATTAAAAACCAGAAAATCATGAACATCGAAGGAAAATCCTTAAGATGTACTCCAAAATTTTGAGGGTTTCCTTTTTGATGGAATCAGAATCCAAAATACTTTTTCGTGTGTTACCTGTTCCTAGATACGACTCACCTACTTGTTCCCTGTTCGTGCATTTTGCACTTTGCACAGTCATTAATACAACTGTCTAAATTGAATTTTTTTTCCTCTTAATTTCTTCATTTAAATTCATCTCTTGGCTCTATCTTTTGAGCTGTTCGTAGCTTATGCTATGTTCCTGTTTTGGAATTTTAGTTCCTGTATTTTTTTTTAAAAAAAAAACTAGGTGTTCTTGTTATGATGTAAGTTTCCTGTAAAATGCTTCAGAGTGAGGGTCATCGGCAAATATTGACAAGTGAACTGGAAGCTGTGGGCTTGCGGCTAAACAAGAGACCACCTCAAGTATGTTCTTTTCGAGGATGTTTATGGAATATCAACATTCTCAGCAATGTTCTCTTATAGCTCTTGGCCTGTATTGAATTCTCTAGTTGTGGGTTTCTTTGTTTATTATTCTCACTTCTTTTATTGATCTACTGGGACTTTTGGTTGGCTTTGTGGTTTTGTTGTATTGTCAGATATACTTCAAAAAGAAAAAAACTGGAGGCATTTCGTTCAACAGCACTCTTCCTTTAACTCATGTGGATGAAAAGCTTTGTTATCAAATTTTACATGAATACAAAATCCACAATGCAGAGGTAGGTTTAAACCTGACATCAGTTATGTTAATGCTTTTGCACCTGTGTTAAAAATCTTTACCTTGGTTGTTGCTGGCAACCTGCTAATTGCATATAGCCATATACTTTTGTTTGTGTAAACTGCAAATCCTTTTTTCCCCTTATATGAAAAATTAATTGTTTATTTTTTATCTTGAGAAAAAGAGAAAATAATATCCTGGTCAGTGCACATTAGATGTCTGATGCTATTTCCGACCTCATTCATATTTTTTCAAGTGGTAAAAGTCTTGGTTTTGGTGGCATTTTCCATTAGGTATAAGGTTTAAATCCCCTTGGTTGCAAACAATTCATTGAGGCCAGCTTGAGTATTAACTGATCTGTGCAGAGGGGGTGTTTTGCACAAGTCTAAGGTTTACCCGATAGTGGCGGGTTCACAAAGTCACCTTGTCTTAGAGGGGTTGCTCGTCATAACTTTTTTTTTTTTTTATTCCCCAAGAATGACTTGTGTCTTGGTTCACATTGTTGATGTAAATTATCTTAATACAAGAAAGTAGCAATCGGCATTCAAATATAATTTCTTCTTCTGCTTTAATCTTTGCATCTTTTAACTTTTGTCTCATGTGTCCAATTTAGAACATTCTTATTCGGCTAGCCAAAATGTGTTATTTTGGCTAGTTGGGATGTTAAATTAGGAGTGAAAGGAGTTGTATTCGGCTCAGCAATTTGGAGAAATATTTGGTGAGCTAGTGAGCATTGTTCACTCATCAAATGTAAAAACAAATCATTTTTTAATCTTTTAACATTCTCTCTCCTCAATAAAAAATAAAGAAATCCTTGAGAAAGAATATTTAAATAGAATAGTAAAAATTGATAGCTAAAATAAAGAGCCGGATGTAGGTGCTTTGAAAAAATGGATAATTAAAATAGAAAAAGGTGATTTCTTTAGCTAAAATGGAAAGCAAATTTACTGAGCTAAATGTGAATGCTCTTACGCTTGTGTAAGTTTCATTTATGGATTGTTTTTGAACTAGTTTACCATACTTGGATCCCAGATAGCTCATACGCTTTTACCCTATAAAAGCAACTAGAAATAAGTTGATGAAGAAGGAACATCCAGAAGAAAGTGGCTGATAGGGTTCCAATATACGGAGTTTTTCACCTTTGTTGACCTTTTATAGTGTTTTGGTACTAAACCATGTACTTCGAAGTGTAGATAACTATCTAAAGGAAGACTGGATCGTGAACAAGTTAGCAGTTTGGCATTACTGGATAAAAAGTCATTTACCTGTCTAGTTTATTTTCTAAAGATTGATGGCGATGGCTCCGTTCCATCTTGACAAGCCTATTTACCTTTTCTGCATTATGTGCAGTATTTTGATATGGTTGATACTTTCTTTTTATATAGTACTTTCTCTTTACTACTTGGTACCCCCCATAAAAGTGTGTACTTAGTTGTTCATGAATTTTGTTGCAGCTGTTATTTCGTGAGGATGCCTCTGTGGATGATCTTATCGATGTCATTGAGGGAAACCGTAAATACATGAAGTGTGTATATGTCTACAACAAGATAGATGTTATTGGTATTGATGACGTGGACAAATTAGCCCGGCAACCTAATTCTGTTGTCATTAGTTGCAATCTGAAGGCAGGTTTTACAGTTCTAATTTATTTTACTTTAATTGGGGATCTTAATATTGGTTTTAATATGGAACATGGAGCAACCCAACTCATTTCCTAAGCTTTTTGCCAGCAAATTGTGATGTTAAGTGGTTTAGTGCATTTTCTTCTTTCAAAACGTGTTTTTGTTCCCTCATTGTCCATTAGATGCAAAACATATGTTACCACTCATCTGACGTGCACCCAAACATATCATGTAAGGACTATTTATTTTAGTTTATTTGTTTTTATGAGCACGATTAAATTCTATTAACTAAAAAGAAGCAAAATACACAAAGAGGGGGTGGGGGGACCCCAACAAATACCCCAGTACAATTAATACAGTGCCAAATAAATGATCCAGTCCAATACCTTCTTGTTTTGAGCATTATATTGCATGTGGATTTTTATTGGATGTGAATGGTTTAATAACTTATATGGTTCATTTAATTTTTTAAACAGCTCAACTTCGATAGACTACTTGCAAAAATGTGGGAAGAGATGGGGCTTGTAAGGGTTTATACAAAGCCACAAGGCCAGCAACCTGATTTCGCAGATCCTGTAGTTCTTTCTGCTGTATGTTTCATTCCCTTTTCTTTCTCAGTTCAAATATATCTTAATGGGTGGATTTAATTATGCTTGGGAGTTTATGGTTTTTCCTCCCTTCTTTTTTATTTCAATACTCTTGGCATGTGATTTCAGGATAGAGGTGGCTGCACTGTTGAAGACTTCTGTAATCACATACACAGGAGCTTGGTGAAGGATGTGAAATATGTGCTGGTGTGGGGTACAAGTGCGAGGCACTACCCTCAGCATTGTGGCCTTGGTCAGGTTCTTCAAGATGAGGATGTGGTTCAGATTGTTAAGAAAAAGGTGCACAAACTCTCTTGTTTAGTCTGATTGAAAGTATATTTAGTGGAAAACTCTACACGGATGCCTTTTCATTATCCTTGGACCAGAACTTTGATAAAAGACTCATTGCAAACCTTTCTTCATTTGTTTTTGGTCCATCATTGTTCTTTATATTCCCCAACCCATCCCGAGCAATAATTTCGCACTTGTTTTCTATGAACAAAGAGACTTTAGGATCTCACTACAGTTGTAAAAATGTTTGTTACATTCGAAATGTGATTTGGGGCAAAAGTGTACTTTGCATAAAGAAAATCAAACACTTGCATTTTCTTTCTCCAGGAAAAGGATGAGGGAGGAAGAGGTCGGTTCAAGTCGCATACTACAGCCACTGCTCGAATATCTGATAGGGAGAAAAAGGCTCCATTGAAGACATAACTACGTTGACCATGCAGACCTGTGGTTTTTGGATGAAGTGGCTTGGAAGATGTACCTTCAGATAGATTAGCACTATTGCCTCATTTTTGTATTTTTTGACAAGTTATTTGTCATGGAATTTTTAAAAAAATGTACTTTTGAGTGTAACGACAAACTTATTCAGCAGAGTTTATATTCTTTTTAGGGTTTCGTTTGTATTGTAAAAACCAGGAAGGAAAGGAAATTAAAATCTTAAGCTGCATAAAAAGTTGAATTCACTTCAGAATTTTTTTAGTTTGCTTTTCCTCATGGTTATATTAATATACAACCGAGACAAAATGGCTTTACAAGACAATTTCACATTGTGGAATTATCTATTGCAAAGATAGAAAGATTCCCTTATGAGATGAATTGACATTCAGCTGATGGATTGCCAGTTTTCCTTGTAGGACTAAATTCCTTTTCTGTATAGTCTGGTTGAGAATCTTCTCCTATGCTACTTTCCTTAATTGATCCTCACGATCTGCAGCATTAGCTGTAGCAGCTTGGTAAGGAATGAAATGATCTGCAGCATTGCTGCAGCTTGGTTTGGAAGTTGGGTTGCTCGGTTTACTGTGTGATACGTAGCTTATACTTTAACAAACATTTGTATTAGGTGATTTGCAGCAATCCCGACAGCAAATATAAGTCTTTATGGAGCCCACCTGGGATCCGAATCCATTTATTACTATATAACTGAGCAAGGATGTAGTTTTTAGAAGCATTACACAATTAATTATCGTGAGAATTACATCCAAGATAGACTAAGATTCAGGTACATAAGTTGGCCGTTTTAGAAATTAATGCTGGATATTGTCATAAGTTCACCCTTTCATGGCGTTTGTTCTTCAATCTTCATGTTTATCAACAAACTGGTAAATATCTCCCCGCTTTTGCTTGTCAAGAGGAAGGCTTTTCCTGCATATTTCCAAAAACTTGATGAAAAAAATTTGGATATGATATGAATAAAAGTTTTAGCATACCACCTTTGAAGTTCAATGAGGGAATAATCAATCTCAGCAACCACCAGAGTCTCTTTATCACCTGTGGTCACAATTACCTCACCAGACTGTTCATTACAGAAAAGAAAAGCAATTCCAAATATTAGACCTTTTATCCATGTGATTTACCCACTACATATAAGTGAATGAGTCCAAACTTTGATACCGGTCCAACCAGGGTAGAGTGGCCCCATATCGGATAGCAACAACTAGAATCCCGAGAAGGTGAGCAAGTAACTACAAATAGCTACAACCAGAACACAAAAAAAAAAAGTTCATAATGAAATTGCATTCACTTTATAAAAGAAAATTATGAAGAAAAAAAAAGTGTAACTCTTTAGTACCTGGTTATCTGCTGCCCTGAAATTTGGAAATAATTTGTAAGTAGAGATAAGTAAATTTGCTGGTTATTAAATATTCCATAGAAAAAGCTTAAGCAGTTCTTAGTTCTTACCTGATCCTCTGCATCAGTTCCCACAATAATTCACCCGTGCTCATGTTGAAGGCCCCAGGATAGCATATTATATGAACACCTGGCATTTGCTAATGACTTTTATCATAGATATCATAGCATATTATATTCTGAAAAAAAAAAAGAACAAATATTTCAACAAAATGAAGAACCTTTGGCTCCATATAACATAGCAAGTTCTGGAAAGCGTATATCATGACAAATTCCCACTCCAATACGACCAACATCTGCATTGAATACTTTCTTCTCAGTGGCCAACTCTTTTTGAAAAATTGCTCACAAATGCCTACCTGTGTCCACAATGGTAGGCTTATCTCCTGCAGTAAAGATTTCAGATTCCTTGAATGAAATATCTCCCGGAATGTCAATATCAAACATATGCATCTGCAAAGAACACAATTGTTACACGGATTTGGCTTAGGTGCGGACCGTGCGGTAAAAAGAATTTGAAATTAAATCTAGACCATTGAAAAAACTATGGTACATATAGTAATCAAATTGATGTCTATAACATGCTCACTTTCCTATGCTTTGCCTTCAGCTTTCCATCAGCTCCAAACACACAGCAAGTATTATACAACTGACCATTACTCCATTCGGGCACAGACCCACCAACAATGGTGATCCCATGACAGGCAGCAGCTCTGGATAACATGGAAAACGTTGGAGAGGCATCCTCCTTGTCAAAATCCTCGGCAAATTTTGCAAAGAAATCTTTTGAATACGGACAGTTCCACATTTCCTTTATAGCAAGGAAGCAGATCAATATTAATTATGCTTCCAAGGACTTTCAACAAACATGTAGGGAGTCAGTCCACTCACAGGTAAAACAACAAGCCTTGCGCCATTCTTTACAGCAACTTTAATCAAATTACCAGCACGAGCCAGATTCTGACTCTTCTCTGATGTAACAGATAACTGACAAAGGGCGATCTTAAACTGTCCACAATTTGGAAACATTAATTAATTTACTTCTCTGTTACTGAAAAGGAATATATAATTCATCAAAAAAAAGAAAAAAGGAATATATATATATATATACCAACTTTTACTCGAATTTTTGTTTTATATTTGAAGTGAACATAATACACATAACAATTTTTGGAAAACTTTAAATAGATCAAGTGGTAGATTTAAGTAGGAATGATAATTTTTTTACACGACTCTCGAATGAGACACGAATTCAATACGAAATTAGTGAGTTAGGGTTGAAAGGTCTAACCGGCCATTTAATTAACAGTAGATTTAGTGTTGACCTATATAATTTTATATTCAAACCTCAATACGACCTGAATCCAATACGTAACACTTAGGACCGACAATTTTCGACTGGACTCGTGAATCCAACACAAAATTAATGGAGTAGGGTTGAATGGTTTGACCTATTTAATTAAATAGGTCAGTTAAAATTAACTTATATAATTTTATACTCATACATCGACACATTTTGAATCTAACACACTAACACAAATTGCAACCCCTAAATTTAGAGAAAAGATGGTTCAAATTTAAAAATAATATAGGAAGTCAAATGGATATATTTTCTTACTTTCCAAAAAGAAAACATCCTATCTGCATTATGACGAATAGATTATATAGGATATGCACTAGATTTATGGGACAACTAGATAGAAAAAAAGATATGCACTAGACTAGATGTATGAATTGAAAAAATCCTCAATATTTGTGGGATTTACTAAAAGAGTATGCGGCTCATATTGACTCAGAAAAAAAAGGCGGCGGGACGACGAAATCTACGGCAAGATTTGAGGTTGAAAAAAAAAAGGAAGCAAACCTTCGCAATACTGGGTAGTTCCTGTTGTTCTGAGGCAGGAAGCAAGGTGTGCTCTGTAGAGCTCGACGCAGATGCCATCACACCTTAAGACTGAGATTTGGTCCCAACGAATCCGCGAGTAACGACAAAGCCAAGCCTTGAGGAGGATTGGTTTTATAGATAGGATTTGCCAAAAAGTCAGCACATGATCTGTTTCCTTCTCTAGATGTGCATTAAATCTTTCGGCACCAATTCCTATTGTGGCTGCATGTGGAAGGTTGGGATTCATATTATTAATTACGTGTTCACATTGTTATTAATTTAGGTATTTAACGTGATATATATATATATATATATATGTATATGCTTAAATAAATTTTGAGTTATTCGACTATCTATCTATCTAGATATGTGAGTTGTATATATATGCTCTCATACTAACAATTTAAACACTTAATTGTCGTATATCTCAATTTGCATGTGAAACCTGTTGTAAGGAAAACAATAGAATTTGGATTCTCTCTTTTTCAATTGAAATGAAGAGGGGTTGGTTTTACCCCTTTATTTTGCTTAACTGACTCCTCTTCATTTCATTTGAAATTGAGAGGATCCTACTTTAAAGTGATAACCCTCTTTAAGAATGAAGTCGGGATATTTATTTAAGTGGATTAGATATAATTTTAAAATACATTATATATTTTAACAATATATTTATGACCAATGTTATGTAAAAAGATGTAATGTAAGATCAGTCAAAACAAAAACAAAAATATCAAAATATCAAATTTAATTAACAAGTACAAAAAATAGAAAAAAAAAATGTAATCTTAAGGAAAAAGATACATTTTGAAAAAGTTCATAAATACACAAATTCGAGCAGTTTTTTAATTAACAAGTGTACAAAATTCAAGCAAATGCACACAATTATAAAGAAAAAAAAAAATTTAATTACTCATGTTAACACAACATTTTACTCATAGTTACAGAAAAAAAAAACGGCAATCCTCTAGGTTGTATATTCACATAAAACATTTTACTTAACTAAAAAAAATTGATCTTGTAACACCCAAAAAATAGTTTTGTTGGTTGTTAGCCTATAACAATTGAGACGTGATAAAAAAAAGTTTTAATATAATCCGTTCGAACGAAAGAAGACTCTGGATACTTCAATAAATTTTTCCATTGTACAATTTTTACACGCAGCCGTTTGAATGGCTTACGACCTGACCGTTTGAACGGGGGACCAAAATTTTGGCTATAAATAGCATAGATCCGATTCATGCTAAGTTTCAAAACTCTCTCTCTCTCTCTCTCTAATTTTGTTAATTTTTACTTTGTTTTCTACAAAAGGACATATATACAAGGTTAATTTTTAGAAGCTAATTTTAGTTTCATATATATTATGATTTTCAGAGTTGGTTACATCCACAAGTTTTTTTTTATTGCCTTATTGTACATGATCTTAGTTTGTTTTTTGGTAACTTTTAGTTCAATTGTGCCAATCTTCGATAGTTCCCAAACAATAGCATTATTTAATTATCGAACAAAACACAATATTATGCTACCCACATCAACAAGAGCAGCCAAAAACTTAATATTATAAGGTTTCACCGTCATCCATACGGCTTGGAATTCCACTCTCATACCGTTTGTCACTTTCATTTAGTCATTTAGGGGTGGCCCATAGAGGTAGTTCGCCACCCCAGCCCAATCAAATGGGGGTGGCCAAGCCACTTTCAAATATTTTTTTTCCTTTTTTTTTTAATTTAATTTATTAATTTTTTTATTTAACTCATGTTTTTAGTTTTTTAACACTTTACCCCAATGCATTTTTTGTAATTTAGGTGTTAAAAAGTCATGTGTGTTCCATCCAAAAAGAACGAAAAAAATAATGGATGGATTAACGTAATTGTCATGTTAATTTGCGAGAGTCGATCGTCAGTTTTTAAACTTACTTTGAAGTGATTAAATGTATTTGTTTCTTTTTTTAATTGTTTTGAAAGTGACGCAATTTATGTCGACTAAAACAACTATTTTCCTTGTTCATAGTACGGAAAGTGAAGCACTGGATTCACCCAACAATGGGTGAGATTCAGTACCTCTTTGGCTTAGAGTACTTCAGTCTAATTAAGTTTGAACCATACCACTAACCTCTTTGTGAGCGATTTACAAGAATGTAATTATTTTTGCAGTTGCACATATATATAGTCGTTACGTTTAAAAAGGAGACAGACGGTAGAGTACAGAGAATTTTTTTTTTTTTTTTTTTTTTTTTTTTTTCTATTCTGAGTACAGAGAATTAATATAGCTAGTAGTTGAAAAAATTATTGTATCTGGTTTCCGCATAACCTTTATTTATATCTGTCACATCAGGAAAGACCATGAGAATTTTACAATATCTAAAAAGAGTAAAGATACATGTAAATATCGAAAAAGAGTACTCTTATATTTTTTTTTTGTCCATCAAAATTAATGTGACTTTTAAAATTATTATTAGATTAAAAGTCAATAAAGATCTATTATAAATCTATTCGTAATTTTCAAAGTCACATCATCGAAAAAAACATTTAATATATATATATATATATATACACCGATCAGGATTTCTTAAAATTTTAAAGAATGCGTAGATTTTCAAAATTACTGAATATAAGCAATTTATTTACATCAAAACGCTTAAAAAATGTTACCTATTAAAAAACGTATCTTTAAGTTTTCTGAAAGAATAAACATCTCTACAAAAGTAAATAAAAAGCTTTTTGAAATCGAAATTCTTTTTAATTATCTCAATAACATGCCATAATTTGAATAAGTAACATTTTTTAAGTATTTTGATATAAATAAATGACCTAAATTTTATAATTTGAGAATCTTCCCAAGCAAAGGTCATACGCTTGGGAAGATTTGCACACCATACAAGATTCGGCGCATTTCTGCATGCATTCTAGCTTTGTTGGTTTTATATCGTCACTGCGTGATGAAGTACTGTAAGGGAGATTCTGGGAGGGATGAGGAGGAATAAAGGGGGAGAGAGGATCATTAATGGCATCCACTTCAACTGCAGGCACGAGTATAATCAGTACTAGTAGTGTAAATATTGCCCAACTTCTTCTCATCATACCAATTTTATCCATATATATATATAGCTAGCTCTTGTGTCTCCCTTGAACTTTTTCTCTATATATTTGGAAGTTGATTAAAAAAGAACCCATATATATATATATTGTAGCTTACTAAAAACAATTTAATTATGCATGGGTTGTAGAAGAATTCTAAAATAATAATATTTTATTTTGGAAACTTTTTAATTATTCAAATAAAACTTAAAAGTGTTGAAGAGTTGTTTGTTTACATGGCAATCTTTGGCAAAGTATATTACCATTAAACTTTTGGTTAACCTCATTAGGTACAATCATGAATTTCACAAGATTTTCATAATTCAGATTAAATTTCACAGGTGTATGATATAATATATTAGCTAAAAAAAAAGGGATATATAGATTTCATATAAATTTATATACATTAAGAAAATACATTTGAGGCTACTAATACCTTGACTTGTGGCGTCCATTATATTCAGTGGTGGAGTCAAAAAATTATTATTGCGGGGACCAAATTAAAAATATGATAAACACAATTTAAAATATAAATAAAGTAATTTATCACATAATATGTGTTTAACAAAATGCATATCTATAAAAGTTCATAAATGTGTCGAAATTGATATATGATCAACAACCTAACTAATACAAATTTAAAAGAAACGGAAATACAAAAATGTCTAAAATTGTATCATGTGGTCTTTTAGAGAAACAAAATCGTCAAAAAAAGAATTGCAGCTTAGAAAAAGTCGGACTCTTTCTTGTTTACTCTTTGTTTTACATTATTAATTAAAAAAAAAAAAGTGAGTTATTAGTTAAAACCGGTTTTAACTCTTTGTTTCAACATTTTTTATTTTTTGTTCTAAGCAAATGGAGAAAAAGGCTACAAGAGAAAATCCAACTTTGTTTCAACATTTTAATAAAATATGTGGGTGCCATTTTGAAAAGTCAAACATGTATATATTTCTTTTTTTCTCTTTATATTTTTTTATTCAAACATATATGCATCTCTTGAATCTTCAGAATTTTTTTTTTTTTTGAATTTCTGCAAGGGCCGTGGCAAGGGGCCGTGCCCCCCAAGCCACAAGTGGCTCCCAAAAAAAATTAAAAATTACTCGCTTTAATATATATATATATATATATTAATAGATCTTTAAATATAATTTTTTCCCCCAATTATTTTTTTTAAAAAAAATATGACACTCCCACACTAAAAGTTCTAGGTCTACTCCTGGCCGTGGCCCTGCTGGCCTCTAAATAGATCTGCCACTACGAGTCTACGTCCATTGAAAGGTCAAATTTACTTTTTGGATGATCAACTCGAGTCTGGCGTCCATTTTGAATTTAAGAAATAAATGACATTCTTATTTTTCAAAAAGTTTATTTGTTTAAAAAATGTTTAGTAAAATATATTTGATATCTTTTATGGTCGATACGTACAGTTCTATTACAATTTCTAGATTACAAATTTTTTAAATCACATAACCTATGGTCTCTAATTATTTTAATCAACTACTTTCAATCACTTTCCAACTAAAATCATTAAAAAAAAAAAAACCATATAGAAAAAGTTAGATACCATAGACGTGTAATTAGAGATATTCCCTACCTTAGCCTATTTTAAACCTTGGTCAAGCCGAAGGTGATGGGCTTAAAGTGTGCAAGCCCGTTTAGTTGGGCCTAAATAGTTTAGTATACTAAAATAGATCAAAACCCACTAACAATAAGACTTTATTTTGTTATTAATATCTTAAATGATATATTTGGTTTAATGGTTGTTGGTAAAGTGATATCTAAGGGCAAGGTTCAATTCTCCATTAGGTCAAATTTTCATAACTTTATAATAAATTATTTTGAATGATCTTTTTAAGGACTTTTTTTTTTTGTTTTAATAAAACCCTAGTCGCCCCTTTGTGTTTCACTAAGTATTCACTTTGTTTTAAATGCAATTAGGGCTGTAATCGAGTCGAGCGAGTCGAGCTTTAAGATTTTCAACTCGGCTCGTTTAAGAAAATATTTAAACGAGCCGAGCTCGAGCTTGAGCCGGGCTTAGAAACCCTAGCTCAAGCTCGGCTCGTTAGACAATACCCGAGCTCGAGCTTAAGCTCGCGAGTTCTCGAGCTCGATTAAAAGGCTTTAACGAGTCGAGCCTGAGCTTAATAAAAGGCTTTTCAAGCCTTAAATGGGCCAACTATGCTCATTTAAGGCTTATCGAGCCTTAAATGGGCAACTCGGCTCATTTAAGGCTTTTCGAGCCTTAAATGGGCAGCTCGGCTCATTTATTAAGTTATAACCTATTTATAACCTATGTTAATTAATTAATTTATTAACTTAATGGTATTAGTTTAGTATATGTTAATAATATACATTGTTCATTATAATACTAATCATTTAATTTGAGACTATATTAATAACATTGCTAAGTATATAATGATAATGAATCAATGATATAAATTATAATGATTAAACCTAATAAAGTTTTATTTTATTCTTATTATTATTTGATCTAGTGTTTATATAATTATATAGCATAAGTGATAAGTACAATGTTAGATAACTTAAATCATATGATAATGATAATAATAAGCCGGTCTATTCGAGCTTTAAACGAGTCAGGCTCGTGAGCCTTAAACGAGCCGGTCTATTTGAGCCTTAACGAGATAAGCTCATGAGCCCCTATCAAGCTTAGTCGGGCGAGTCAGGTATGTATCACTAACTAATCGAGCGGACTTTTACAGTAACGAGCGGGTTTGTACTGTACCGAGCTCGAGCTCGGGTCGAGTTTAACCGAGCGGGTATCGAGCGCGCTCGCGAACAAGCGGGCTCATTTACAGCCCTAAATGCAATAAAATTTCAAATTAGAAAAAGCAATTTGAGTTAGACTTAAATTCCTTAACATCTTTGTTGGTTAGAACTGTCACATTAACACTGTGAAATAAAAATGTAGTTTTTAACAATAATCTTTTTATAAACTTTAAATCATGGTAGATTTGTGGTGTCTTCTAAGACTCATTTACTACTTAAACAAGTCTAAAGAGATCTATCTAACATACACAGCGAAATATTATAACTCTTTGCAATATATCTAACTAAATAAAATTCATAATCTCATATCATTAAGTATCATAACATGTGGAATAAAATTAAATCATCTCAAAATCTTAAATTAAACAAATACATCTCCAAATAAATAAGTCTTCCAAAAACATAATTATAAAACTCAAGGATTAGTCTTAAGTAAGTATGTGAGATAGATAATCTCAATCAACTCAGCTCACTCCTCCTTGCCTAAATCTCAACTAGTTTTTATGAACTCTCAATCATCGCCTAACACCTCAAAGATAAAGTTATATGTTAATAATATGGTCTATTCGAAACATTAACCCCCTCTCAATAGAGTTTGTACATTCTTTATAAGAATATTTGATACAATACAAATAGCCCGGATATTGCACAAACATACTACTAGTAGCCCGATCAAGTTCAACCTCGGGTGGCCCACGCTACTAACAAAACCATAACAGTGACCCCATTCAAATAACGGTGTGCTAGTCATAAACATCTACCATTGGATCTAAAGCCAAATATAACAATACTTCCATTTGACCTTAACGTTAAGCTGTATAATGGTAGCTCATGGTCATTCCCGTACCATATCATAAGATGCAAACTTTCCCTCTTAAACTTTTGACATCCTCGTTAGGGTCACATCATGCAGTGCTCCAGAACCACATTGTCTGGTGTTACTAGGGGACTCTCATACCATTATAATGATTCAGAAAAAAAAAAAAATTAGTCAAATTTACGCTATCACCTCAAAATGACCAATAAATTTGAAGTTTTCATAGAATTCCTTATAAAAGTCACAGTACTCTTTGCCTTTGTCTGGCCTATTAATTGCATCTACTCATCAGCTGATTGACATGTTCTCCAAAGTACATCTACCTAGACTTTTTCGCGATATTGTTTTCAAACTCAAGTTGGCATCTACATTACCTCCTTGATTTTGAAAGAGATGTTATAATATATTCTAATATTTTCCTTATTTGCCTAACTTATTTATTTCCTTGTATATGTGAATTTTATGATGCAATATTTTCCCTCAACTTTCTGATTGTATTTTCTATTCTTATGCGCCTAATTCAATTATAAATGGGCATTTTTTGTACACCTCTACGACACATAAATTCAAAGTTCAGTTCAAAATTTTCTACTCCCGATCTAATTTATTTTAACACCTGCCTAATTCCTTTCATTATAAATTTGGAATTCAGTACATGTTACAGGGCTGTGACATTGAAAGCACTAATGGCCGGGCATGTGGTCTATTCCCATGCACATTTTGCATAATCTCAATTTGGTCGAAAAATCAGCGTAGAACAACAACGACAAAAACAAAATCAAAAACAAAAACAAACAAAAAAAAAGTGGTCGAAAAATCAGGTAGCAGCCAGCTGCATTCAAACGGTCTAGATATGCTCTCAATCAAATCAATAAGAAAAGACAAAAGCATGAAAAAATTACTTTCAAAACAAATCAATTGCTTTCATCTTCCAATATTACAATCTATCATTCAACGTTAAAGTTGTGTCAGTCCATATCCAACTGATGGGTGCACTTTGAACCAGTTTCATGTGATTGCACCACGGTTTGACTACTAGTTTCTTTCTTGACAATTACGGAATTGATGACTGTATAATGGTGTGAATTCATTCCCAAAATACCATACACTTTAGGTTCGATTGGTTTGGACTAGACTGTTTTCTGAATTTTTATTTTATTTTTTATTTTTTATTATTTTAGTGTTTGGCGTAGCATAAATAATTGATTAACTTAAAAATATTTTTAGTTGACAAAGAAAAATAACCTTCATGAAGCATAAATGGTTTATGCTTCTCATATATATAATCTATTTTTCGTCGCTCTCCTACACTTTCAAGCAGACAATTGTGAGAAGACAGGGTATGGGCCTACCTACCCAAACATATCTTGGATTGTCCGAACACTTGCCCAAGCAAGTAGTTCTCACAATTATCTATCCAAATTGCAAACAATATGAGCAAGTAGATCTCAATCCCACCCTCAAAAGCTTTCTATTCTTACACACTTTTTTTTTTTCGCAACTCTTGATCATATTATGTGAAAATATATAATCATTGTTTTATATTAATAATTTCATGTTGCAAATAAAAGTTGATATTTATAGGTTAATTATATAATAGAATGCAAATATAAGAAATATTTGTTAATTTTCTATATGAGCCAAATACCAAAAAAAATGTTTTCAGCTAAAAATATTTTCCTGAAATTAATATGATCTCAATCCGAAGTGAAAATCAATTTTTCAGTCATGATAATTGAAGGGTCCAGAATAACTGTGGTTCACTATTTTTCAAAGGCCGACCACTCGATGGTGGTAGCCTAAAGATAGCGATATTTGCACAACAAGCACAAGGCGTCTGAAGGCATACACAGTGGGAGTGGGTGACCTACCACATGCATGCATATATTGCAAATTCAAAGCCACCATTCCCACCACTAGGGCTCAAACTTTGGTGTTGGAAAAAAGGACATATCATTTTTTGTGGTGGTAGGCGAGCTTCGGAGGTAGTGGCCATGGTCGATGCTAGATGGTGGGTTTTTCCGAATTAGCATTATATTGCAGCTACTAATTAAACCGGGCATGCAGTCATTATCAATTAATTATCATCACGAGTAGTGCATGCATAATTGGTGCCACAAATTCATCAAGAGTTCTTCCAAGCCTGCTGCATGCACTGAAAGCTAGGTGGTAATTAATTATAAGTCCTTTGCAATCGCTTTCTCTATGATTATGGCAGTCAAAGGTTAACATGCTTTAATAGCTATAGCCCCCGTGAAAGCTGCAGTATTTCATTGATTGAACTTGTGTGAAAAGAGTGATCTCTACTACTCGATCCACCACTTTTATCAAGGATATTGATGATTTGCAAGCTTCAAATTTAAGGAAGAAATAAATCCTTCTAGAGTGGAGTTGAGATCCAGTACAATTGTTTGTTTATATTGCTTATAATTTGGATAAACAATTGTGAAAATGCTCTTGTAAAAACAGGTGTTTTGACAACCTAAAACCTGCTTGGACAAGTAAAACAATAAGGAACCTTCTCACATTTGCTGTTTGGTAGTGTGAAAGAGCAGCGAAAAATAGTGTATGCACGTGAGAAGCGTAAATCATTTATTCTTCGTAAATGTTATTTTTCTTAGTGAACTGAAAATATTTTCAAATTAACAAATATTTTATGTACACCACACGCGCTAAACACTCAAAACTAAAGAAAACTCTTTTCATTACATATTTTCCGCCGAATAAACGGATCTTTAAAAAAAAAAAAAAAAAAATCCAATACGTTTAAACTTATGGAAGTGCCAGCCTTATTTTTCTGGCCTGGAGCTTGTTCATGATGCTTTGGTCCTGGCCACTAATGCTTGTTTCTTTTGGGTAGCTAGCTCTAGGCTACTCATACCATGTGATGTGTTAACAAATTTTACCTATAAAATGCCATTCTTTTCTCATTCTTCAAAGCAGAGTCTTCTCTTTGTCTATTTCTAAAGATAAAGTGAGTGTGTACGTACGAACTTGAAAGCGCAATTTGATGAGATGCATATCTAAATATGACTATGAAATGTCATGATCTCCCTAGCTGAAAGGCACGCATAGATTCTTCCCACCTAAAATTAAAATAAAAAAAAAGCACCCATAGATTTTCATTAAATAAATCCGCACAATCATTATTCTTGGACGGGCGGTTATCCTTGATCGGATTTAGATCGTCTCCCTTTATTTTAAAAGTTTTTACGTGAACAGAGCGATACTGTTATACTACAACACAAAATAAAAAAAAAAAAAGTAATAAAAGAGAAATTCTGCATAAAAATCTCCCTGTTTAATACCACAAAAAGGATGTGCTAATGGAGTTTATGAAATTAATTGAACTAGTGATTGTAACTTTATTTGAAATTAACAAGAAAAAGGGAAGAAGCTCAAGAAAGTCTTCTGTTTCTGGCGGCAATCATTCAGCATACCAAAATCAACTGTATAGTTAACTGTGTCTACACTGCGAGTTGCAAGATCCTTCAAAGCTATAAGTTTCTAGTTTAATTCTGTGTCCACATGAGCGCGAAGGATCTTAAAGTAAACCAAACTCAAAGCTTAATGTACTTTTAATTAAAGTACACGTGCATGATAAGAACAAGATCATTATACAAATGAAAAAGGCTTTTGTCACAGAGAGCCTGTCCATCTATGTAAATATATTAAGTATAAAGCCATCCATTAATCTTAAATTAATTTGAACACACTCTTAATTAAAGATATAGCTCAGAATTAAAGTGAAAAGGAATACATTCTTACACACATAATCATTTCATAGATGATGTAAATCAAAAACCATATTTAGCACTTTTCAATTCAACTACCCTACTATTTAGAGAAAAAAAAAAAACAATAGTTTTTATTAAGAATAAAATAATGTGGAATGAATTATTGTGTCTTTTGTTAAGAAAATCACCGATTTCTTAAAACTCGTAAGATGCGAAAGAGAAAGAAAAATAAAAAATAAACAATCACAAAACACAAAAATTTAAGCTACGTCCACTGTGTTGCGACAAAGTTTCACTATTTTCGAAAAACAATACTAGGGGCATCAAAACGCGCATACCAAACCCTACTACATAAGTGATTATTTAAATACCTTCAGCTGGGTCGAAAATACATAAACGGACGAGTTAAAAAATTTTCTCAGGAGCTTTGGCTTGAAGCTATCAACCTAAGCCTTCGCTCCATGGACTAAGCCTCAGAAAAAATCTTATTTAAACCGTAGCTCTTCTTTTGTCATACTGGGTCGAGCACAAACCAAGCTCTACTTAGCCTAACATATTTATTATATACTCTAACACAAAGACTATTCTATTTCACCTTTTTTCATTCCTAATAAAAACTAGTCATTTTTTCTAATAGAATAATCATTTCGCAAACAAAATGTAACATAAATCTTGATTAACCTTAGTAATCTAAATTCCAACTTGATTCATAAAACTAAACATTAATGAAACAAGTGTCATATTCGGGACCATTTCATTATCGGATCGAGATCTATAACAATCAGTTGTTTGAATTGTTAGCAATTTAAACAATTAATATAAGCGAGCCTACATAAGACCCACTTGTCCGAATAAATAACTAAAAAGCCTAAAATTTATTTGAATAAATAAGTTCCATATAAATTCTTTCATAATATACTATTCAATTACTAACAATTTAAACAACTAATAGCTTAATATCCTAATCCTTCGTCCTTCCATATCACCCAAAGGGCCAAAGTCCTGCTTGAACTTACTCAAAAGGAAGCCCCTCGATTCATTTATGAAACACTAAAGAAACTCGTGGAGGATCAAATGTCACCATCTCATTATATAACCGGATTCCCCTCTTTCTTTCTTTCTCTCTTTCTTTCCAAGGGAGAGAAAAGAAAAGCTGCCGTTAATGTAAGCAGTTTCATCACCATAAGAGCAATCTTCTCGGGATCACCAAAATTCTCATCACTTTCTCTTTTTACTCATACACACAAACCTTCTTTTCTTTTACTAAAGCTGCCCTGTCTCCGGCCCCCCTCTATCTCTTCCCCCTATTTTTCTCTTTCCCAACACTACCCATCCCAAAAGAGAACCCCGATCAAAACTTACATGGGCTTTATGGTAACGCGAGAGCCACAGGCTTGACCACCCACACGTGGCCGGGCGGTACAGGTGTCAGAGGACGAGTGGTGGTGACTTTATGCTACGCAGTAGGGGGGCATAGTTAATGAAAGAGGCGGTCCCCCAAGCAAAACCCTGGTGATATATATTTTGTGTCCCTGTTTGACAGCGGATCCTACGGGGATCTGTGAGAGGAGCACACGTGTGCATGCGCGACAGTTCTTCGACACGCTGGCCCAGCCCATCACGTGCGGTGAAAAAAGTCAGTACAGTGGGCTGGCTTCCAAATCTAACTTGTGTAGTTGTGTGTCAGTTCCCAGTGGCACGCTTGGATGCGAGTGCACGCGTGGTCCATCCCTAACACCTCCACTTCATTTATAATCCCCGTCGTTTTTTTGTTCACAGAATCACAGCTGAATATTTCTTTTACTTTTTTTTTTTTTCCTTTTTTTGGTTTCTTTTTCACTTTCCATGCAAATGAATGGTATCCAAGTTTTTTGAATTTGAAGAATTCGAACCTTCCCGAAGTGCCGGTTATAGTCAACTGTGAATCTATATTTACGTGGTTGATTCTCAATATGAACGTTATAATATTCAAAATAATAGTGTTGCTTTAGCCAAAAAAGAAGAAGAAGAAGGAGGAATTATTGAGCCCATTTGGTGGATCTCATCTTATTGACAGCTATAAAGACATTAATTAAACTTGAATATTTTTTTTTTATTATATCTTTTTGGAAGTTAGCATATGCATATATATAGATAGCGGCAGAAACTAGCTAGCACTCCTATAATATCTTGCAAAGTGTTACATTTTTTTTTCTTTCTAATAATATAGGCATCCACAAATATGTGAACGAAATTGATTTCATGAAAATCTTGAAGGAAAGAACAAAGTTGACAACCCAGAAACTGACCCAGCATAGAGTGTTGCAATGTACTTGACCCAGTATGCACCCTTGTATATGGACAGGGAGGAGGCAGTGATCAACCAATTTGTGGTGTAGAACTGGAACCCTAACTGTAATTGGTCACACGATTTATTAGCCACATAAATTCTACTTACTGTCTTGCTCATTTTGTTATCTGTTAGTGACTTCTGCATGGTTGTTAAGTGACATGTTCAGGCAAGCCTCACCCCACTAATACGTATCCTATATATAAAGGGATAGCAACAACTCGTTTTTTTATAGATATAGATGGCACTAAAGATGATAATTCGTGTTTGCGTATTAGGTTCGAATTGTGTCTGAGACATGAATATAAGAATATATATAAATCAATTATAGCTCAACCCATTTAATTAAACTTGTTGGATCCTTTAACTTTAACCCGCTAATTTCATGGTGAGTTTATGTCAAACTCGTAGGTCTTATAAAAAATTGCTAGCATTTACACCGCATGTCAAGTCAATCCTAATCTAACTCATTTAATTAAACGGGTCAAATTCTTCAATCATAACCTACTAAAAATCCATGTCAAGTTTACAGATTATATCAAAAATTACCACCCCTGAATGACACCCACCACAATAAGATATCAAAATTCAATTATTTTCTCTAAGTTTATTTATATATCCATCCGGGTGAAGATGTGCTTAATTAGTTAACAAGTTTGATGTTACATGCATTTGGAGTTTGTAAAAATGGTTGGAAAAAAAAGCTTATGATTAAGGGGAAGATTATAGTCATGATTAGGGCTATGTCTAACGATTAGAATAGTCAACGCCCACTATCCGTCGATATAACCTCATCATTAATTGTTGTCAACTTCCCCACTTCACCAACCGTAACGTAATACTAATCCATATATATATAGTTTATGAAAGCAACTCTAGCTTAAAACATGATTATTTTATTTATTAATCTTGTCTAAATACTTTAGAAAAAGTAATATATATTCAAGCCAACAAATCTTCAGTCGCATGGCAAATTGCATTAATTTATAAACCACTTTCTCCCGTCTTATATCATTTGTCGTTAAGGCATCACTGGTCCCCAACTCCCCATATACACCATTTTCGAATCTAGCCATTTCAAGCCTATAAGACTTTTGACCATAGCATAGCCTTTTCCTTTTCCTACAGTTCAAGCTAACTTCAATTCTTTGTTTTCCCTTCAAAATTATGTTAGTTAAGAATATTTTAATGATAACTTAATTAGATTATCCGACTGTTAAGATTTAGTGGTCCTCTTGGCCAGCACTCACAGACAACTTCGTACAAAAATGCTGGTCCAGATCACTCAGACCACCTACTAACAGGTAGAATAACAAAGTTATCTAGCACGACAACTAATTAAGGACTAATAATATTTAGTAGTGGCCATGGAATTTGGATGATATGATAAATTTAAATTTTGATGGTAAAGTTATAGAATGACCTATTTTAAATTTGAATAAAATTTAAGAATTATATTCTTGAAATTAAAAATTCAATGACTAAATCTAAATCAAATGAAAACCTAAGAATTAAATATGATTTTTTCCTAATATTTAGTAGTGGCCACGAAATTTGGATGATGTGGCAAGAAATAATTAGTCGTTGGTTTTTATTTTTTATTTTTTATTTTTATAAGCCTTGATCTAATGGTTCGTGACTTTTATTGTTCTATCGTCAAGTTATATGATAATTATATAACAGTTTACTAAATAACATTATAAATAATTTTTCTGACACACATTAATCATTTACATAAGTCATATCTTGTTAAGAAAATACTTGTATAGGGATTGGTTGCTGGAATAAAGAGAGGAAATAAAACAAAAAATATTTGAGTACTCTAATCATTTCCATTAACCTTATTCCTAAATTGTAGAGGATTAACAAAAAAAAAAAAACCCTTTTACTGTAATATTAGGCTAAAAAAAGCAAATGTTAGGAGCCAAATGATTAGAGCATATTTTGCCATGTGATCGTTCCTTTGATTTGAAGAAGTTCGTGATTCCCTCGAAAAGTGGTTGCATTTTTCTGGTAGAAATGAAGTCCTTGCTGTTATAATTTTGAAGTGTCACATATGGATTGAATTAAGTACAATTTTAATCATATGTATATAAATTTTTGAGTACTCTCAGCTTATAAGTCGATTTTCAATTATGAGTTCTGCTTAAAGTTTATATTATTTTGTATCAAAGTCAATCACTAGGTCGAGTGTGGGATCAGGCACAGCTCGTCGAGTATAGGATCAAAAGAGTTGCGGCTTTGCAGTGGAGTCATAGAGAGGACGACCTATAAGCTAAAATGTCTTGGTATTATGTATGAGCATTGTGTTAAGCTATCGAATATTGATGGATGAGTGGACCCGTCAAATCGCTACTATCGGGTCAGTTTGGATAGAGTGAGCCGCCGTAGACATCGGCTACAGAGCGTGGTGATATATTACGATCTTATGTGTCTCACATGGCTTAAGTATATTTTTAATCATATGTATATAAGATCTTAGACATTCTTTTATTGCAAGCTAGTTTTCAATGGTGAGTTCTACTTGAAGTATTGAATACTGATAGATGAGTAGAGCCGCAGTAGACATTAGCTGTAGAACATTGTGATATGTTATAATCATAAGTGTCTCACATAACTTAAATAATTAACTATGTGTATATAAAATATTGAGCATCTCTTTTTACAAGCCATTTTTCAAACGTAAATTTCTTTAGATTTGTATCACATGTTAACTTCATGAAGACATTTTGAACAAGGTTGAAATTTCAAAATATGGATGATAATGGAGGGGTGATATTTTTCTAGATTTATGAGATATCGAGAAATATTTTTTTGTATTAAAATCTCATATTTTTTACCCTATACATTTGAATATTTTCCTTTTTCTGAATTTTTCATACACTTTTGTAATATATAATTTTTTTTATTTTTTCTGATATTATATTTATATATATTACCCCATAGATTTGTGCACATGATATTCTAAAGAGTAATGATACAAGTCACCCTTCATGTCTACCTTGTGTCAACCAAAAATGACGTAGCTTTTAAAATCACCATTAGATTAAAAGTCAATAATCATCGATAATAAATTTAATGGTGATTTTAAATGCCACATCACTTTTGATTGACACAAGATAGACATAGAGGGTGACATATATAATTACTCTATTCTAAAATATCAATTATCTTTCCAAATACCGATAGCAATAGTGATTTCTTGCAATATATCTCATGATTTTGAATGTGGATTGGCTTGAAAGAGCAACCGTTAAAGTACTGTCTCTTGGCATTTCACATTGGGTTCTAATATTATAGGTGACAATTTGTCTCTGTGTAGCAGGTTTAATTTATGTTGAGGTATGAGTATAAAATTATATAGGTTAATCTTAACCTAAATTATTAAATTGAATGGCTTCAACCCTTCAATCCTAACCCGTCAATTTCGTGTTAGGTTCATATCAGGTTTGCAAGTCATGTCAAAAATTGTATGCCCTAAGTATCATGTGTTGGTTCAGATCGTATCGAGATATGAGTATAAAACTATATAACTAAGTCAATTCTAACACAACCCATATAATTAAAGAGTAATTATACAAGTCACTCTTCATGTCTACTTTGTGTCAACCAAAAGTAACGTGGCTTTTAAAATTACCATTAGATCAAAAGTCAATAATCATCAATAATAAATTCAATGGTGATTTTAAAAAGCACATCACTTTTAGTTGACACAAGGTAGATATGGAGAGTGACATATATAATTACTCATAATTAAATTGGTTAGACTCATCAACCTTAACTCGCTAATTTCAAGTTAGATTCATGTCGAATTCACTGATCGTATAAAAAATTGACAATTATATCCAATATGCACCTTTGACTAGGGGTGCATGTGCGAATACGAATGTGGTTATTGGCAATAATTGCATCCACATCTGCATCATGCGATTATTAAATGCTTTTTGCGTGGTTATTAAATGAGATTACTAATCGTTATCTGCATATCAGGTAATTGGCATTATGGGCATATTTTAGTCTTTAGGGCTTTTTCTATGACCTATTTTAAATGATTTTGAAAATGACTATTAAAAGCCACAGACAAAAGTGACTTGTGCTATTTGGGTTTTGTCTGTTTCATGTACCTCTGCCCTTACTACATCAATAATCTTCTCATACACGTGAGTCCATCTCTACACGGCTATCTTCTCCCTCAAACAAAAGCTTTTTATCAATCTTATGGGTCTATGCTATATGGGTTTGACTGTGTCATACACCTTTGCCTCTATTCTAGAGATTCTAGTTTGTACCTGGACCAAGAATCTTTGCCTTTACTCTAAGGACCATTGTTTATACTCGCACCTTCCATTTTTGTCCATAATTCAAAGACTCTTATCTGTGCCTACGCTACTCCACCACATACCACCATTGGTTCTGATACCACTTATTAAGGACATTGATACCTTGGGAGTCTTTGAGTGAGACTGTAATATTGTATATTTGAACACCACTCAACTTAAAAACTTACGTCAACAAATTTGGGCCCAACTATATATTATATTAATCACTCACACTTTTAACATCTTTCCAGCTTGGTATTCAATTTTTTTTACACTCAACAAAGGCATTTACAGAGAAGTAACATCGATCTTGGAATAACTCTTTCTAACTAACCAATTGGAGAGCTTTGTTACTGTAACTCTTTTCTATTGCCTTGGCTTGCACACAACTTTTGTTCGTAGGGCAAATAATTTCATATAAACCCAGTCCCAGACACGCGAATCTTTTATCTGATTGTTTTACTCACCTTGCTCATTCATATACATGAGATGAGACAGGTAATGAAGAAATATTGTTTAAGGGTTCCAAAAATTGACTTTAGACTGATTAATTTCCTACCATGGTTTGAAAAAAAAAAAAAAAAAGAGGCTTATAATCATCAGTATTTAAGCAAATTTGAGAAATCTTTAAAACACCTTTAAGCCAGTGCTCTAAGCTAGCTAGATTACATGCCAACCAACCGAAAATTTTAGCAATATTTTTATTTAATCAAGAAGCCAACCAACTTTGACATCAAGGCTTAAGAGAATCAAAGATCAGATCCTTCTGTCCACAGCTTTTGAGACCATGCAGCTACCTCCCTCCTTTATTTCCATAAAACCCATCAATTCAACTCCTTTTTACTGCCTGTAAAACAATTAATGGCACCACCGGAGAATGATTTTGGAGAGTACATATAATAAAAATCATTCTCTCCGGTCAGTAACTTTAATCAAAATCTAATTTAATAAAGAGAGATTTGCATAAAAATAAAAAGCCTCCAATTAACGGATTAACAGGAACCCACTTTGTTGACTAATACTGCCTCGTATGTAGTAGTGTATGGAGAGTGAGATAGTGTCATCTTCAAGCAAAGGGAAGGTCCCACTCTTCACTCTCTTTCTGACATGGTTGGAAGAGTAGAAAATCTGCCTTTGCTTTTTCACCTCATCTTCTTCACCTCTTTACCTTTTTCCCCCATTTTCGCGTGTGAACACGTCTTTGAATCTTCAATCCCTTCTTCCTTACTTTCTTCATCTTTCAAAAATCCATCAGACCCTCTCATTTATACATATATATATATATATTATATATATATGCTCAACCTATCCCACTTGATCTTCCTATTCAAGTTGTTGCTATATGTTTAATGATCTTCATTCTTTACCCAAAAATCAAAGAAAGAATTTAAAAGTAACATATATATGCATATATAATTCATATTAACATATTGTTATATTAACTGTCATATAATTGAAATAACGTTAAAAATAATAATAATAATAATAAATAAATAAAAACTTGTTAAAAAAAAAAGAAATCAAAAGTTAGATTTTCGCTTCATTTTAATTTGGATGACAATCGTTAGCTGTCTATATATATATATATATATAGCAGAAAAACAAAAAAAAAAGAAAGAGAGATAAAAAAAAATGAAAACCATGATACAATAACAGAAATATTATTGTCTTGTCTCGAGTAAACCCCCATACCATTGATTAAAAAGGCTAAATAAAAACCATTGATGAAAAAGGCTAAATTAAAAAAAAAAAAAAAAAAAAAAAAAAGAAAAGGTCCAAGTTATTTGGAAATTACAGAATTAAGCCTTAGCAATGGCTGATTAGTGTCCAAGTGTGTTGTCTCATAGACGGGCAATTCTTGGCGGTACCTCTCGATCCCGATGGCGGAAAGATTATCCAATTCGAACAGATCGGAGCTTGAATAACTGGCTGCATCGTCATCATCATCATCGGAATCTTCTTGAAGAACATCTTTCATAACCAAATCTTCCTTCGTCTTTTTCTGATAATTTTTGAACAAATCTTTGGTAACTTCCTCAACCCGATAATTCCCTCCCATTACATAACATTTTATCTCCGCGTCCTTGGGCCTACAATCCTCGTCCACAATCACGCTAACCCGCGGGCAAAACCTCACCGACCTTTTTACGCCGCCGCCATTGCTGAATTTCCCTCTCGAAGAAGACGTATTGCTTAGACAAGACCGTGAGAAAGAGGAAGCGGAAGAACATGTTGACGTTGCGGTAGACTTTGATTTTCTCTCCGAACTGGTTTCGTCGGACGACGACATCTTTGCCTTCTTCGCGTTTCCGGCAGTGAAAAGAGAGTTAAGAAAGCTCGCGAGGCGTCCTCCCGGCGATATCGGCTGCTTCACCTTCTTCAGATCACCGTAGATTTTCAAGGCCTTGGATTTGGTCTTCACAAAACCGCTCTCGTGCTTCGGCTTTTCCGATTGTGGATTCTGGCCGGAAAAGCTGGTCCGAATAGGCTTCGGCCTCTGCACGCCGTAACACGAAGACCTCGATTTCAACGCGTAAACCGACTCAGACGACTCCGACGACGAGAACCCACCTCCGGAGCTCGAGTCCGAAGAGCTCGAGCTCGAATTCTTCTGCAACAGGTGATCAAAACCGAGGTCGTTTCGCGATTTTCTACCGATATCCGCCGTGGAGTTTCGGCGGACTACGACCTTTTCGTTCACTTTCTTGTCCATCCACTTCTCGATCATGCACGCTCGTCGAAAGCCAGCCATTCCTTCTTCTTGCTCTTTTAGGCCGCTGCTCTGTTTCTTCCTCATCGTACTTTCTCTGTAGAGAATGAGCTCCTCTTCTCTTTCTTTGCCGTGGCCTTCGTCGATGGACCGGTATATTTCGTCGAGAAGAGTGGAAGAGAAAGATGGGTTCTCTCTCCGGCGTCCGTGGCGATCTTCCCGTACCCACCTATCCATATATGCCCTTTTTATATAGAACAGAGACTGAAGGGAAACAGCCAAACAGGAAAGCTATATCAATTATTTCTGTTTGTTGTCTGCTGAATTCACACAGAGAGAAAGACAAAGCTGTAAATGGAGGCAAGCATGATTGTACGTGAAAGAACTAAAGACATTTGAAAGACAAATGGGTCTTTGTGTTCTGTTTTCTCCTTCACTGTGTCAGGGAAGCAAATGAGGAGGAGAGAAAGCAAGAATGGGCATTTGATGGGTGCTTGATGATGTCTTTTGACACAGAGAGAGAGTGAGAGAGAGAGAGAGAGAGAAGCAATGAAAGCAAAAAGCCACGCCTGTGGAGAGAGAGAGAGAGAGAGCTTCTCCGTGCTCCTTTTAGACGCTGTTCCCCTGTTTATACAATGCTCTGTTTCACACACAAACGGAATCTGTGGATATTTTTTAGATCTAAACAAAACGCCGATTTGCGTTAAGCGTAAGATAATTTTTTTTTTCTGCTTAAGAGAAGTGATCAGAGCGAACTACTGCCAGGGTGGCAATGATGACGTGCTATATATGCCAATTATTAAACCGTTTTTTTACCCCCCCCTTCCCCCATTATTTAATTCAATTTTACCTCTCTTTTGCCTCCTCCACATGAAGTGACATTAGATCCTTACTTTTCTTCCAAAAACTAAAGCAAGGAAAGTTATTCATGTGTGGGATCGTATGTACAGAAGATGGTGATCCTACAACATCACAACCTCTATTCTCTGGGTCCCATCCTCTCTTCTTTTTAATTTCTTTTTCTTTTCTTTTCTTTTTCTCCTTCTAGTTTCTGCATTTGGTTAACAGGTGTGTGATAACCCACGTAGGATTAGAAATTGTTATTTAATAGATTATTAGAGTACTAGTAGCAAATATTCTAAAGCTTGTTATCTTTTTTAAATATAACAAAATTTGTAAAAAGAATTACCCAAAAATACTTGCAATAGATACCTTATAAAGCTTGTTCCCTTCTTTGAACCATTAGAGCATTAGCAGTAGTTTCTCTTAAACTTTTCTTTAATGTAGGGAACAAAATCATTTTTTAATTCTCTATTTAAATGCACTTCACAGCAGCTTCCCTTCATCTTTCTTTGTATGAATTAAATACTATTTAAAATAAATGCTAAAAGAAAGAGAGAGGAAAGAGAAATTATTTAAATATTGTTTTAAACAAATGATAGAGAAGAAAGAAAGTTTTTATATTAAAATAATACTAAGGGAACCATTTTTTGTTCCCTAGATGAAGAGAACCAAAAGTGGTTCCTTTGATATTTCTATAGTTTAGGGAATACTTAGGAACTTTTTGTGTTTTTTCAACAGTTTTTACTGCACTAGAGAAGGGAATAGAGTTTAAGGGAAGCTGCTGCTAATGCTCTTAGGTAGCTACAATACTACCTAAAATACACGCTACCCAATGAACAATAAAGTAACAAAAAGGAAGAAAATAATAATAAAATAAAAATAAAGAAATAGTATTTAATTGATATAGTGAATATAAGGAAGTATATTGTGGAATGTTTTTTTTATAGAGAAACAAAAAGTAATTTTGTTTCATAAATTTAAAGAAAATGATTGGGTGTCTCCTGCTAGTACTCTGCCCATACAATTGAAATAACGTGTCAATTCTTTTTTATAAACCCTTATTAATTTAAAGATTAATTTTTATTATTATATACATTATTCCAATTGTATAATAATTGTATATTCACAAAAGATGGTGTTAAGATCGATGATATCTATAGCATATCTTGATCTGCATGGGTTCTAATATGAATATAAATATAATTAGTTTCAGTCATATATTCTCTATATCATGAGTAAAATAACCCATAAGTACGGACATTAATTAAAGCGTACAATTATATATTCTCTCTTTTAAGTATATTTTTATATTTGAAAAAAAAGAAGGCATGCACTTCAAACTTTGTAGAATGGTGTGAAATTGTATTATGAAAGTATTATTATTATTATTGCCAAGGCCAAGCTGTGTTTGCCAGCTTGTACAGTCAATTTATGCGGCTCAATATTTTAATTAAACTATATACCTTCTTTTTTGGGGGAGAAGATTATTATGAAACCTTAAGGAGCTGAGGTAAAAGGGTGATGCCCTTTTTTTTAATTTGTGCTGAATTCACTAAATTCCATGTTAATTAATAATTAATATAGTCTAGCTATGAAATTAATAGACTTAATTATTAGTATGGTATGAAGTTCAATGAAAACTGTACTTAAATTATAATTAAACAAATTATGGTCGGCAAATCCTTTTACCATGCAGCTTATGATTAACGGCAATAAGGAATAAATTAATATATTTAATGATGCAGTTGATTTTGCTAACACACCCTTGATTTTACTCTAGTCCACTTCAGCAACATAATAATGGAATTATATCTGGAAGACATTGTCAATTTTTATAATCCGTTTTACCTTTTACTTTTAAATCATTACTGTCATATTTTTTTACCTTTATCGGTGGGCATTGGTTGATCACAATTTGATTACCATTGGGTCCATTTAAATTCTCGACAAGGTAATTACGTGGCTCCTCTAGTGATCAACTGATCATATATAATCTTTAGATTTCCGCAAAATTTACTTTGATATTACTTTCTAACTGCTTGCTTCTCTTTGAAGTTTATCATTAGTAATAATTTTAGATAAATGTTACAGTTACCATTAAGATATGGGTACTAAATTGACGCGAAACTAATTAATTAGAGAGGATCAAAATAATTAATCAAGAGTAATGCTACGAATACCAAATTAATCAGCTTCACGTCAGTTCGGAACTCATCTCTTGAAAAAAAATTTGGTACCCGTAACATTTCTCATAATTTATTTCTACATAATGCTTTGTACAATGATGCATTTATTCCTGCATACAGGGGCGAGCTTTCAAAAGGGTCTCATGTTGCTACAAAATTTTAGAAATGTCACAAAAAAATTGAAAATTATTTTCTTTTAAATTTTATGCATATATATATATATATATAATATATATATATATATATATATATATAAGGGTTTAAGAAATGAAGTCAACTATAATTTATCTTCTGGTAGGTGTGAGATTGTTTTAGAACGTCCCACCAGATGGTTATAATCATGATTAATTTGTGCACAGCTTCTTAAGTACTGATCATATTGGAGTGAAATTTTATATATACCAAACAAAATAATCTAAAATGTCTTCCATCGATCAGTTGGCAAATCTTTTGCATGCTTGAAGAGAGAGAGAGAGAGAGAGAGAGAAGAGAAAGAGAGAGTTTTGTGGTGCTTATTTGCACAATGATTGCACTCGTGGCTCCCAAACTTTTGAGAGAGAAAGAGAGAGAGAGAGAGAGAGAGAGAGAGAGATCTGAAAAAAGAAAAACAAAGAATTACGTACAAAGCACAATTAATTAAGTGATTTAATTAAGATAAAGTGAGAGAGGATTGGTACAAGGAGAATGTGTGTAGGAAGAGATAAAGGTGAGATTAATTTTCAAATAAACAAAGCAAAAGGCCTCTCAAAAGCAACGTGCGTGTGCACTGCTCTTCTTCTCGCGACTTAAATTCCCTTTTCCAAACTTGTACGCTTCTCGATCTCCATCTCTTTCCCTCCGTCTTCCCTTCAAACTCAAGAAAATCCTCCATTATTATATTCCCTACAACTATCGTACCATGCTAACCTATTTTCCTATCTATATATATAATATTTGTCATTTTTACTAAGAATTTAACTTATATATGAACTGATACACGTGTCTCTCATCTTCCTTTTCCTATTAAGAACTTAACGATCCAAGAAAATCAATCCCAATCGAATATTATCAATATTCATGTATACTCAAATTGACATGAAAGTTCCATTAATATCTGATCACTAATCCAATTTGATGGAAAGCGATAAGAACATCTGCGCTATTATTATAAAATAATGATTAATTAAGTTAGAGCTTCTTTATAAATTAAAATCACTTATAAAACTTAGTTTCACATAATAAGTAAATAATGCAGGATTTAGCACTCATAAATGTTTTTATAAACCACTCATTTTATGTGGGCTACTCATCTTTCCAATATGGGACTATGGTGTTACAATCTCTCCCCTATAAATTTTTGATATTCTCATTAGGACCATGTCAGTCCTTTTGAGGTAATAGTGTATATGTAGCTAACGTTTTTCTTAGATCGTTACAAATGGTAATACAACTATCTAATAATATCATATGGTACTGAAACACTGCATGACGTGACCTTAACAAAAACGCAATGTGATAATAGGTCATCACACACAATATGGTTATCTTGTGTAAACACCAAAGTGCAAGAGAATAGAGCTCGAGTACAAGGGCTACTATCTATCAAGGTATGTAATCTACATTTATTTTCTAGTTAAATGAATATCTTTTATTGTAATTGATCAAAATGCAGAGTTGTTACCTTGCATTCTTCTGTCCATATGCGGCCTATCTCTTTTACAAATTCAATAATTAAAAGAAAAGAAAAATCCTTACAAAGTGATATGGTACAATATAATTAAAAAAAAGATAAATTTAAATTTTAAAAAATTTAATCATATTATACCACATTATTTTATTAAAAAAAATTAAAAAATATTTTATAAGCTTAACATTTTTTTTTTTTTCAGTTAGTTTCAGTGTCTTACAATAGTATAGAGAAGGCCTAGGAAAAGATTGATAGATTCCTTTTAGGTCAAGGGGTAATTAATGAGAAAAAGACGAAAGATAGAAGATTCCATTCAGATCATGAAATATTGACGAATTTGGGGACCCAAAAATGCCAAGTAATTGTAAGATTGACAAGCCTCCTAACCAAGAAAAAGGTCTCTACCCCATAATCCCACTACCATACAATGCATCATCCCACCTAAGAACGTATCTTCCACAATATTCTTTTGTAGATAAAAGACTCTAGCTAGTCTCCACCACGACCCACCCCAGTAGATCGATTAGACACATCAACACATCAACACATCAACACATAATATTCCCCACCTTCCAAACAATTTGTTTGCTAGCACATAAGTAAACTTGTCCTGTATACTGCTTATTAGAATTTGATATGGTTTTAACCAAAATTTGCTTAATTAAAACTCATCTTAATCCCCTCTTTTTGTTTCTTTTGTATGGAAGAACATAAGTAGTGTATTTGTCCTTTACCCATTTATATGCATGCAATAAAAACCAAGGAAATAATAATGGCATGGAAGCATATTGTAATTAATTAATTGTACATATAGTTCAAATGAAGTAATGATATTTCCTGATTAATTTTCATCATCTAATCGCTGTCTAGTCTATTCGAAAATAGACAACACTGGGATATGAATGGATCACCATCCATTTTAACTTCTTCTTTTTTTCTCCATAATTAATCATCAATTTTAGTCTTAAAAAAAGATGCTTCCACCTCATCTCACACTTCCATATGGTGGCGCAGGATCGGACCATGCTTCCATCATTTTTCTCATCTTCGTTTCAAATGTGGGTCGCCCCAACCTTAGCTCCAATTGAGAACCTACATTACTTTGCCCCATCTCAATTTGTCATTATAAATCCATGAACCAAAAAGGAGTTGTGAATCCCCCTTATACAACTATCGCCTATCTATACTTCTTGCTTAGAAAAAAATAAAAGAGGAAAATATATATCAATCTTTGCCATCAGTGGCCATGATGAAGTTTCTAGGCCAACTTTTCTCTTAAAATCTAGTGGGGGTTGTGGTGTTAAAGACCTTTCATCAGGCCGATCTTTGTTACTTTCTTCTTTTTTTATGGATCTTCTTACAACTTCATCTTATGGATCTTGTTATGAGTGCACGTATCAGTGTTCAGTCTCACATTGAAAAATAAATAAACAAAGTAAGTAGGTAATATATATAAGTGAACTCAAACAAACCCATTAACCTAAGCTTTGGGTTGAAGTAATATTCAAATATGTATATTCATGTGCTTTTGGTAAGCTCTCTAGGAGTATATTAAGAATATACTCTCACTTAATTGCCGGAGTTTGCTAGGTATATACTCACACTTCACCACTAGATTGCTAATGTTTTATCCTTCTATTCGCTTCAAGGTACTAAGTGTATAACCCCACTTAACCGTCATATACCTATTTTTGTTCCGACAATTTCACAAAGTTCACACTTCATGTTTTCCTTCCAAACCTCATTTCTTTTCATAAACCATTTTCTTTTAAACTTGTTTTATCATTAAAAACATGTAAATCTTATAAGGTCAATACAGTTTCATATCACCAACATATATTCAAATCTCAAGGCTTAATACCACATATAAATCATCTTATACAATATGCAACATGTAAAATTACTTTAAGACAATGTCAGTAAGTTTATACTGATGGTTTAGGCTTAACCTCCTGTACTAGACCCTTTGTTTTTTTAATCTAAAACTCATCTGCATTTACATCATACCCAACAATCAGATTCTCACTTTCTTCAAAACCCTAGGATCTCTAACAAACCCTAGGATCCTTGAACATCACAAAAATCCTTTGGAAAACCCCAAACCTTTTTTTTTTTTTTTAGCTGAATGAGCTCAGTCGACCGGGGATCAATTAGGCATCGACTAAGGGTCACTAGAACCCTACTAGAACACACTGCATCAAGCTCAGTCAACCAGGCATCAACTGAAGTTCACTAGACCTACTACCTCGAGCTCAGTCGACCGAGGGGGTATTGGTAGCAACTCAAATTTCCAAAAATTGCCCCGAAACCCCGACTTCCAACCTCTTTTCACTTCAATGGGTTCGTACACTCCATATACAACAAGTATAAAATAAAATAAACCTATTGAAAACGTTAAAAAACATCAAACTTGCAAATCTATGAGAAAACCCTAGTTTTGTACAAATTCTCATTTCTATGCATTGTTTTCATCCTAACAAGATTTGGAAAATAGGGAGTAGCTCACTGTGTGGTTTATAAAAATAGTCATTCATGCTAAGTCCTACATTACCTACTCACTAGGTAAAATTGAACTTTATAAGAAATTATAGATAAGCTCAAAATTAACTATTCATTTTAGAGTGATAACGCAGATGTGACTAGCACTTTTTCGTAAGTCGTTACAAGCACTCAATTAAATTTATATTAATGTTATATTTTCAAATTTCTTGTCCAACTCCATCCAACTTTTTATATGTGATTTAAAAAAAAAAAAATACTTTTGCATTTGTGGCCCATCTTTGCCCACATATACAAAATCGAATGAATTGAACAAGAAAATTAGAAATGTAGCATTATTCTTAAATTAAATTGTAGTTGACGTAGCAATACTACGTGAATTGCCACATCAATTTATAAGGTCACATGACACTTATCACGTTAACTACTAAACATTTAAATTTGATCATAGCTTACAAGAGATAAGGAAATTGTAGTACCAAACATTTTACATAACACAAAACCTAATTTTAGAATTGAGCCGCCAAGAATTGAGCGATTATCTATGCGTAGCTCCATATTCTTATCAATTATATCTGTTGTGACAATGACAGCCATACATTAACTCGACAAAAGTTGTCCACTCTCACTTTACTCGAAACTTAAGTTGTCTTCATTTAATAAACTCCAAATAATCTTATCTTTCAAAAAAAACGTTCATATCTAAAACTTAAGTTGTCTTCATTTAATAATCTCACGTTTGAAATCGCAAACCTAAATAAACTCCAAATAATCTTCTCTTTCGCAATCTAACTCTCAGCCTTTCGCAATCACCATCCAACACTCGTCGGTAACAATGCAGTCCAATATATACCTACTCCAAGGGTGGGTTCAGCCGAGCTCGAGCATATTAACTTCAAAGCCCTAGTGGTTCGTAAGTGGAAAGACGGCATGCTCCGATCCGAGGAAGTTTGGTTCACACCCGTACTTCAAAAAAAGCCCAAAATTCCAATAAATATCACGTTTTGCTTGACCCATGCAAAAATTGGCAGCTGAACAAAGTTTACAGGAACAAATATCAATTGTTGCATTATGCTGAATTTTAACCCGATGACATCACAAAGACCCAAAATGCGCTCAAAGCCCAATATCAAAAATAATACCCTTCCTGGTAACTCTTTCCTCATTTGATTAAAAAAAAAAAAAAAAAAAAACATTCCTACTAAACTCTCCAAATAAAAGCCATTATTCTAACGTAGAGAGCCATTTTTTTAAAATGAATTGAAACACTCTACATCTTTCTCTACTACAATTAAATATTATTTTTTTGAATTCTTTCTTTGTTCTTGGCAAACGAGAGAGAAGGAAAATGAATATATAAACTTAAAAAACTAAATAGCTTTCAGTTTTTGACTTTCAATATTTTGAGAGCTTTGTCGACAAAAATAAAATTTAAAGTATAGAACTTGTTAGATGAGCCCCTTTTGTGAGTTTTCTCAAACTTTTAGAGAAACAAAATTTGAAAAGCTCAATAGGAATGCTCTTATAAATTGGAAAATGGTAGTAAGGTTTAGATGCAATAGCCAGAGAGAGACATCGAGACAGCTTCTCTAGCAGGTTAAGGATGGTTTGCTCTCGTCGCTGAGGTTGATATTCAGCCTTGTGGGGGCAGTGCATGCGTGCGCGGGGCCGTAGAGTCAGAAAAAGGAAAAGTGTTGGCGATCCCGAGGAATACAAACATAAAGGTAACATACACAGAACAAAGCCTCTCTTCCTCTAAAGAGAACAAACACACGGAATAAAGCCCTTCTTTATTCTGACAAAAAGGGAAGCCGTGAGCTCAGCCTTTTGCATGTTAAATCAAAACATTCTACAGAAAGCATGGTCGTGTAGACAAATTTAATATATTTTGACAGGAAAAAAATAAATCCAAACTTCCATCATTTGATCCCAACATATAGCCACAAAGTCTCCAATCAAACATAATACAAGGGCAATATCAAGGCTGGTACTCAACAATTTCTTGTCTATTTTGTACATCATGTGGAATCAACAGAGGGAAAGTATACACTGGAACTTTTCCTGAATTCAAACGAGGAAAATGTAACAGCATAGTGAGAGGAAGCAAAACCAAACATAGCCCTGGTCGCCTCCATCCTAGTAGAGTCTACTAAACTATAATCAGGAAATATTTTAGGCTCCATTTGATAATAAAAATACATTTCTATCATTCTTTCCGAGATCCAAATGGGTGATAGTAATGTAACATATAGTGTCTGTAACAATCTAGTACGACACCTTTTGCCAGTAAATCGAAGTTATGCCTAGCTCCAAAAATATTGGGGCGTCTGTTAGCCACACCATGCAACTTTTACACAACTTTAAGCAACTATATGATAAAGGAAATATAAAAATAACAAGGTGGCAACCCACCTACTATGAAGAGCTCACTTGGATGAGCTCACTTCTGCAATTGGAATTGAAAAAGATGCCAAATCCAATGCAAACAAAGTAAATAACTAAACACCACCCGCTGCATTTGATAGAAAAAGAAATTGGCTATTCATTTCACAAAGAAAACTGAAAATTTTCTATAGCTACTTCAATCCCTTACAAGCAAAGGGTTAGGTTAAATTCACGTTTCCATCAGAAATTTGTATTCCAATTGAGATGACCCAGTTGGGGCTGCTGATAGGCACCAACCTGTGCCCCGGGAGCAGCTGCAGCTACACCGACTCCAACATTACCACCCATAGCAGGGCCTAAGTGGTGTGGGTTACCAATTGCAGCAGGCTGTGGAGGATGGTACATACCTGGAAATTGCATGTGCGAAGATTGTGCAGCAGCTGCATTAAAGGAAGCATGACCTGTGTGGGATGGCATATAAGCACCATGAGGCGATTGCCCTGTCATGTTGTAATATGGAGTGGATTGCAAGCCTGAAAGCTCTCTTGAGTTCTGAATCCAAATTTCAGATGCCTCAGCCTGCCATTTCAAAATATTGAAAATAATAAACAAAGAGATGCGCATCATAACGACTCCCAACAGTAAGAAAACTAGAAGTTACTTGATTGAAAATACACACCAAAAAACAAGAGAAGAAAGCCGAGTACACTCAAAGGCAAGGTACACCCCCGGTGAACATGTCTCTAACCAACTTGTGCTCGTATTGCAGCTCATTAAATTCAAAATATATAAATATACATCCATTGTATATCTTTTACACAATCAAAAATCCACCTTGAAATGGCAGGCACCTATATATATGTTTCTGGGATGCAACAGTTCATGATAACACGAAGCAGAAATGCGATGAGGTAATAGGATCTGGTCACTATATATATATATATATATATAAAAGTGTGTGTGTGTGAACCACTAAGTGTTATAATAATCAACATCAAAATGAAAATTTAAGAAAATTTGAATTTTAAATATGTTGTTTCTTGGTCATGATTTGCAAGTTCAAGCAACTTGTTTCATGATTTGCAAGTTCAAGCAACTTGTTTCCTTCATGAACTGAGATATTAGACACCAATGCTACAACTAACATCACTTAAGATATAAAAGAACATCCAAAAATTACAACTTGAGGCCTCCACAAGTTGATGCATCAAACAAATAAATAAAACAAGAAATGCATTTCTACCTGAGGATTTGGGACATAAAGATTGCCATCTTTGTATTTGATTCGAGATGAATCCTCAAGCCCAGTTGCCCCACCAACTACACCAGGAGCATTGATAGCATACCCAGTTGGATTAGTAAAATTTCCAAACCCAGTGGGACTGCCAGCAGGAACAGGCTTAAACTGTTGAATTCCATACTTCAGGCTGCTCGCATTTAGATGTGAATTACCCCCTGGCATCAGCAAGTAACTGCTACCATTTGACGGGTGAGGATAGGCAGGATTACTAGAATAGCCAGGCATGGCCATTGGCGAAACATAAAGTGGAGGAAGGAACTGACGGTATGGCATAAGATTTGCAAAATGGGAAACATGAACTTGCGGGTACATCTGTGCTACAGGTGGTTGTTGCTGCTGTTGTAACATGGCAATTGTAGATGCAGGGATGCTGTTGGCTGTGTGCGAACTTAAAGCCTGCACTCATAAGAGACAGCAAAACATTAATTGAACTGATAGCATCAAATTTTGCAGGTTTATGACCAAAGCGAAAAGCCCATTACATGAAAAATATACGTGTATGCTCACAGAGGATCAATGATCAAACCTTTTGAGAAATAATCAAAATTTTGGAAACTCATAAAGTAGTTTACTAATAACTACTAAGATCAGTTGGCAATCATTGTTAAGCGTCCATAAAATATTCTTTCTATATAAAATACATGCCCTACAAAAATGAAACAGAAAAATATAACCAAAAGCCCCTAAAGATGAGCAGTATTGAAGCAGTTGTTGCTTATCCCCAAAAATAAACATTACAAGAAACAGGGTTATGTCTTCATTCGAGTGTACAGAGAGACAAGCAGCTAATTTAAGCCATCTAATAACAACAATAAATCAATCAAATTTTACCTCTTGAGGAGATGGAAGACCCTGGCCCCGTACAGATTCATCCATTGTGGGTCTGAAATAGGGTATATCATAACCAGTCTGAGGATCATATGCCTGCTTGAAAACCAGTACGCGTCATAATGCATGATAATGAGAAGTGAAACAACCTATCTGCCAGAGTGTCAATAATTACTGTGATAAAGCCCACCAGTTTACAAAACACTAAAGGTCAAGCAAATAGCAACTTTCACCCTCCATTGTCAAAGTCAAACTTTAGCAGGTAAAATTTGGAAGTATCAGACGTCTAAAAATGAACTCACCGAAAAACCTGGCAGTTCAGGAGGATCTTGATGTTGCTGCGACTCTGAAGGAGCATAGGATGGACTGTTCTCCCGAACCAACCCAATATCTGCATAATTGTCCAAATTCCGAGGGCTTGAAGACTCTTTTTTATCAGGCAATTGATGCTCAGAAGCCACTACAGATGCTGGAGAATCAGATCCAGAATTTCTACCTTGGGCATCACGTAAATCTGCCGGCTTGCTACTGCAAGCATCATCACCAGAAGACTCTGGAGCTGACACTTGCAAACTGCCATCACGCAATACATATTAATTTTTTTCTCAGGTAAATTATATATTATATCCCAGTAATATTGTGCCTGATATAAAAAATGTTGAAAAAAATTTTGAAACGATAACTTCAAAAATAAACAATCATATTTTAGATGTCTGAAGCTTTTCACTATCCCAAAATGTAAATAATTTAGAACACTAAAAATAACACCAACCTTGCTGCAGGTTCCCCATTTGATTCTTCTGTAGTTCCTACTGGTTGCAGTCCAGAAACAAGATTCCTAGTAGAATCAAACTCTGTCCCAATGCTGCCAAAAGTAAGGCGACAGCGATGAGTCTCAGGGACTCGAATATGCTGGGCTATGATCACATTCTGATGTTCATTGACATTTACCGGTGAAGGCTTATCTTGCAGCTTAGCTGTTTCAGATTCCAAATCCTTTGAATTCTCAGCAGGAGGTGAAACAGGCTTTCTAGGTGTTCCAATCACCCCGGGGTTGCTAACAACTGGCTTTTGGCTTGATTTAGGTTTCCACTCTATTTTCTGCTGGGAAGCTGCATCAAAACTCATGATCAAAATAAATTTTTTTCCTTTTAAAATAGCAGAATATGAACCTTCTTATACAATGCTGTGTAATTGAAAACATTAGCTGTAAGCAGCTTACAAAATATTTGGCTTTACTAAAGACACAACTTAAGCTTCTCATACTCCAAATAAAAAACCAAAGATAAACCACTTGAGTTTTCTATTCACATTCTAAAACTATCTTGCTTAAACAGGTCTACTAAACCATGACCACAAGCATTAGAACAAGTTTTAGCCCAGCATCAGATTACCACAATTGTAAGTCTTGAGATTGACTAGCACACAAATTAAGTAAGCTTCTGCTTCTATTTGCACCAACAAATTTCAGTCATCAAAATCTAGTGAATGAAGACAACTTAATTTTCTAGGAACATTTCATTAAAAACATAGCTCATTTTCGACAGTATACCTTTTTGATGACCTGCAAGTTGTTGATGTGGCCTGCTATTATACTGGTTGCTTAAAAATGGTCTGCTGGCTGACATGCTGGCAATAACAGAATCAGTTGTAGTAGTTTGGCTGAGTTGGTCAGTCCTAGAAATGGTGTTGAGGGGTCGAAGTGATTCCTCTGTAGAAGAACCATCCTTCCCCAAAAGTGAATTTGAGAAAGAACTACTTGGCACAGCTGATGTTTTGACAGTGTTGTCAGAAGACTGTCGGCGGAGGCCAACTACACCAACTTCACGCTTAATAGCTCCAACAGTGCCTGGGTATCTGGAATCTGGAGATGGCACATGAACCGGATCTGTAGAAGAGGAATACACCCCAACAGCAGAACTGCTTGATGCCAGAGTTGCAGGACTTGGTTGAGAGTTGTTCGACTTTGCTGCTGGCACCCGTAAATTTGCGTTGGGAATTGAAGCCCGCTTTTCCTCTAGTACTGCTTTCCCATCAGTGCCCCTTGAACTGACATCTCTAGCATGTCTGGGGTGCAAATCAGTTGGCCCATTCAAAGTCTGAGATGAACTCCGTCCACCAGAGGGCTTCTGACTGCTTGAGGTTTCTGTTAAACTGCGACAAGAGAATAACAAGGACCATATATAAACTACGTGATTATACAGTGCAGATATGTGCTTTAGTCAGGTCACACTCCACTCCAACTTCTTCAGTGTTCATCTAATTCATTGTCCACAAAATCCATTTCTTCCTCAGAAAGGATCATAATTCAAACAAGACTCTCAGATTCATCTTGTTCCCAGCTTTGCCTAGTTATCAATAAGGGTATGGTGCTATTACTACCATAAGGGAAAGGAAAAAACCCCTTGAGTTCCTTAACTTTGTCTCCTCTATACTTCTCAATTTAAATATCTACATCCAAGCTTTATCAGGCATTAACAGGTTTTCTAGACGGAGATGCCTCTAGGGGGATACATTACTTATGGTTATGTTCATTGGAAAATGTATTCATTTAACTAATTTCATTTCTTTGAATCTCATTCTTTAGTTCTCACCGTCTGAGACAGGAGATAATCATAATTTACCAATTTTACAGGAAACCTGGATCACCCTACTAGGAGTCTCAATTTCTTTATTATTGGTCATTTTTCTCATCCTTCTATTCTACGGCTAAAAGCCAAAAACCCATGATATCCTTTTGATATTCTATTGCTTTTTATTAGATTTAGCATGTACTTGTTTTCTTTAATTCCGAAATTCGAAATCAATGAATACAGTGTGGAAACTAATGGTTATAGACAATTTGGACACGTGGCCAATAGATTCTTTGATGGAAATGTTATATCATTTCACACTGAGGCACAAATATACAACTACGAAAATATATAGGTAATGTGAGGAGAATAAACAAAATTAAATGAGTTTGAAAAAAAGAATCTTACCTCTTTTCAGGAACATTTGAGATCACTTTCTCATTTGTAGACATTGTACATTGTGGCGAAGCAGGCTTCACTTCGTTTTCTGTATTTCGATTAACTCTGTTATCTCTCACAACACGGAACTTGATGCCTGCATTTAGAAAGAACCTAACCATCAACAAGCAGTCCTCGCACACTAAACAGAAGAAACAAAACCCATGGTCCATTTTCATAAATATTTGGGGGGAATATGTGAAGGTTTTCAATGCACAAATATGAAATGCAGAGTACCTTATATAAAGGATTGATAATCAAGTTAAAAAGTACCAAGGAAATAAAAAACAAAAAAGATAATAAACTAGGGAGATTTAAATTACCAGGTGAAGCATTCCGTGTATAGCCTCCTCTTTGGACATTACGGTCAGAAAATGTATGAAATTTTATCCCTTGACCAACATTCTCGGAATGCCTTCGTGGATCTGCAGAGCCCTTGTAGCCTGTATTCTACAAGCACATTTTGTTTTTGACAAGATATTACTTAGCACAAAATTTCTCTTCAATAATTTAAAAAGGACAAAGAAAGGAGGTCATTTAAATAAAAAGAAAAACTTAGCGAGGCCTAAAATAACATTTCTTATCCTCCAAAATGCTCGTAGGTAAAAAAATCTTAAACATACTTTCCCCAAATACAAGCTCTTCATGCAAGGGAAAAGACAAGAAAAATTATCTTGGTAGCCAATTATGAAGACATCTAGAATGCAATACATAGGTTCAAACATAACATAAACATTTATATAGCTACAAGCATCAAACAAGTGCCTCAAGGAGAACCATATGCCTAGTCCTCTTATGGTAACATATACAGAAACATAGGAAAAGTAAACATAGCCCTCAAACCAACACTCGATTTGCAATGTCCCCCCAAACTATAGATTGCATCAATGCCCCCCCCCCCCTCCCTCCTCCTCCTCCTCCTCCAAACTACCCAAAACTTGCAATTTTCTCTCAAATGACAAAAATACCCTTAATAAAAAAATTCAAAAAAAAAACTAAAATAAAATTTTAAAAAGTGTTGACAGACCCATGGCCGCAGTGGGTGCTTTTTCTTTTCTTTTTTTTTTGAATTTCTACGGGTATTTTTGTCGTATTAAAAAATTTTTAAGGGCATTTTTTTCTTTTTGGTGGACAATACATTGTAAATTTCTAGTAGTTTGGGGGGACATTAATGCAATCTTTAGTTCGAGAGGAACATTGCAAATCGAGTGTTAGTTTGAGGGGAGAATGTGTACTTTTCCCTAAAAAAAATATGGCACTTATAATATGCACATCCCTTTTGTCTCTTCAGAAACCCATATGTCACTTTCCCCAAACTTAGAAACTGAGGAAAAAAAATGTCAAAATAATTCACAGTTGGATTATAGAAGATGAAAATAAAGTTCAAAAAGTTCAACAGGGGAATTACTTTTACAAGATAAAAAATAATATATGCAGTACGTTATTTGCTTCTTTGGTGTCATATTGTCATTTAACTTCATTCTCATGGATTGTACATGAGATGAAGGTAATGACAACAAATGCAATGATTCTGGTTCTACATCCAACTAATAGGATAAGAGTATAGTTAAAAACTCAAAGAATAACATGAAGTAGGTCAACATCTTTCAAATGTTTAAGGGTATTACAACATGCTATTGCCAACATTAACCAACAGCATGTTACACAGAAGGCCACAATATTTGCAGCATAAACAACCATAAGGACTTTCCCTTAAAAACATCCTAATAATGTACCTGAAATATGCTCGTGTATTTGACAACCTAAGAAATTGAATAAAAATCAAGGGTCCGTTTGGCAACATTTTCAAAACCTGTTTTTCCTTCTCAATCGCTGAAAACTCTTCTCAAATATTAATTGTCCAAACAAATTTTCAAATGTGGCCCCACCACTAACACTTTTCAAAACAAGCCACAAAACTCTTTTTTTAAAAACAACACACTTTTCACAAAGCACTACTCAAAAAATAAAAACACAAAACACTTCTCAAAAAATAACTAATCATTGGCTCATTTTTTCAGGTGCGAAACTTCCTTGTTACATAAAAAAGGCTGCAGTGGCTGCCCTGAGGTTGCTGTCAAATCCGCCAGGCAGCCCCGCGGTTGCTGCCAAAACCTTCTGGCTGCCAGAACCATTTGGCATCCCCTCAGTCACCACCAGATCTGTCTGGCAGCCTCACAGTGGCTGCCAGATCACCACCATGATGGCTGCCACCATGTGACAACCACCATGGAGACTAATTTCAGCATCATCTTTTTTTCCTTTTATTTTGTAGAAACACTTGCTCATTATTTGTTTTTCGGAAACACTACTCAAAACTTCACAAAATAAATTTTCTTTTGTGGACTCCACATAAAAAACTTTTTTAAAGTGTGGCCCCCACCAAATCAATTCCCATTTTTACCTTTTTCAGAACTCTTTTCAAAACCCAAAACTTAAAAACTTCTCAAAACTTTACCAAACCAACCCCAAGATATTCCTACTCCCAAGACTGTATATCAAATTCACCAATAATCAACGTTCAATTAACATCTCACATCGTTGAACAAATAGACAGTGATGCAAGAAAGAGGACCAATAGGAATTAGCTCAAAAAAAAAAATTACACAAGGTCATACCTCCTTCTTCTTGTCTCTTTTTCTCTTCACCTCAAGAAATGGGTCTGAGTAGAAACAAATAAGAATATAAGAACATGGCATTCAACTATGGTTAAAAATACAATTAAAACACGATAAAAAGTATCATATTAAACAAAAGCAATCCACTACAGCTCTATAATGGATAGGGGAAACATCATAAGATACAAAATTGTGCGTTTCAGACTTCAAAGAGATCATAGGCAAGAATAACCTAAAATATCTTATGACATCACAACTTATCCAATATAAGTTGTAAGTAATACCCTAATACAAGAACCTAATGCAACCTTTAACATCAGCATCTTAGATTGTTATATCAATAATCTACTATGACAACAAAACTTCAGCACTTGTAAAAAAACTCTCTCAAATTAACAAATTAAAGCCCCATTGAACTCCACAAAACCCTCATCCCAAATTATTTTAAAAGAGAGAGAGAGAGAGAGAAGAGAGACATTGCACCATAAAACTGCTAAGAAGAACTGTATTCAACTAAGCTAAACAGTTGGGTCAGGACCAGACTTACCATAATTTCCAACTATCCTAACAAATTGAATCAGGAACAATCAAATATATCATATTGGAAAAGGAAGTATCTATAACTTTTGTTCCTTGTTTTAGCAATCCAGGATATTTATTCTCTCTCTTGCCCTTACTGCCTTTTGTGAATGGCATAATACAAAATATATGATAAAAGATTTATGAATGGTTATAGAAGCTGAGTGCACAACTGAAAACTTTCTATCGAACTTTAGAATTGTCTTTTGTTTAAGAAAGAGCAGAGAACACGATCCACAAAATAAAAACCAATTTATAGTCCATGGGACGAGTGCCAGGTAAAAAATCAGCGCCCAGCAACCAGAAGGTCAGGACCAGAAGCCAACAAAGCACACTAAACCAAAGAAAACAATCACAATCGACAAGTTAAAACCATTTCAAATTGAACTTAGTTTAGAAATTAGCAGTTCTAAGCAATCACTAACAAATTCCTCACATTTACCAAAGTCTCAAGTTCAAAAATTTACTCCATAGTCCAACATCCTCAGCCCATAAATTACTTCAACTCATAAATGTGGCCCAAAGGTAAAATATCCAAATCCAACCACCCCCTCCCCGGGGAACAAACACAAGAATAACCAACCCTAGGCCAAGACACAACAAAAACCCCTAAATACACATGTCAACCAAAAATATCATAATTCGAACTAAAGAGCGTAAATACACAAAAATAACAATCCAAACCCAAACTCAGTTATCAGTGAAACAACAATTTCCATTAACCAAAAACCCAGCAAAAAGCACAAAACAAAATTGAACAGCCAAAACAAACAAAGTTAAAACCAATGTGAGCCAATAACACATTTAAACACCAAAGAAATCCCAAAATACAAAACCTTAACCAACTTGCAAGCTCAAAATCAGTGAATCAACAAAAAACCATTAACCTAACAAAGCAGAAAAGCACAAAATCAAGACAAACAAAGCGAAAGCCAGTGTGAACCCCCACCTTGGTTGAGCAATTTCTGTGCGGTTTCGTTAGGATCCATGTTAGTTTCCTTCAGGGCCAAATAGATATCCGATTCAGAGTGATTGCCCACGATTTCCTTGATGGATTGGATGGTGTTGCGCACGCGCAACGAGAGTAACTGAGTCCCACAGCCCTCGCCAAGCGAGCCACCAGAGACCATCTCAAACTCTCTCAGAAGAGAACCCCAAAACCCAACAACAAAATGGAAAAATATTTGTATTTACGTACTATATATACGTATAGGCAGCAATCAAAACCCTAATGTCGTTGGGAGAGAAGCTAGGGTTATGGTCTTGGCTGAAGTATCATAGAACGGCTTTGAGAGAAAGAACGAGAGTTTTGGGAGCGAGGGTTTTGAAAACGTTTTCTTGAAGGGCTTGGGGAAAATCCATAGTGGGGTGCTCGGAATTTGCCCTTCGTTTTCAGCCTAATTGCGTGAATGGCCTTCCCTTTTTGTTTAGAGCGCGAGTGATTACACGTATTGGGGGGGTCCTAATTTCTCTGTTATAGTGGCCGCTAAGCAAGTGGTTAGTGTTTTGGGGGTAGCAGGATTTAGAAGGCACACGTGGCGTGGGCCGGTACGATCCAGTTTGAATTCTAAACGCTCCAACTTCTTTCTTTTTAGAAAAATAAAATAAAATTAATTGACATCATTACTCTAGTCTATTATTAGTATATCATCATTCGTGAGCATGGTGAATACACAATGTTCTAAAATTTGAGACTTGGCTTACTATGTTCTCGGCTACGAAGGTCAAATGGGTTTTGGGAAGCCCCAAATTTAATTGACTAATGTTTGTTACCTATAATTTTTTTATAATTTGTTGATACGTGTTGTAACGCCTCGACAAATTATTTAAGTATTCATAACAATTTTTTTATCATTTTTCTTATATTTGATGAATCAAACTACTTTTTACTTCCCTATACAAATACACTCCACAATAGTTGTAACACCTTCACAAATTATTTAAGCATTCAAAGCAATTTTTCTGTCATTTTTCTTAAATTTAAGGAATCAAACTACTTTTTACTTTCCTATACAAATACACTCCACAATAGTTTCTTTTAATCTTTCTTATACTAATTAAATATTCTTTCTTTACTGTTTTTTTTAATCATTTATTTTTTAATAACTTTGTTCATTGGGAGGTGTGAGAGGAGAAAGTATTAAATTTTTTTATTATAATAAAAATTGGGTTTGCGATAGTGGAACCCAATGCATTGGGTTCCACTATAGCAAACCCAAGCTTTAAGGGACCAGTAGAGAAGCTGTTGTGGGCCACTTTTTGTGACTTTCTTGACATTTTTCCTAAATTTATGAAAGGGAATAAGATATAAAGCTTCTATTGTAAAGCATTCATAACAGCTTTCTTGTCATTTTTTCTAAACTTAAAGAACCAAACTACTTTTTGTTTCCCTATACAAATACACTCAATAATAACTTCCCTTAATTATTCTTTATACCAATTAAATATTATTTATTTACTCTTTCGTTATTTTTTCATCATTTTTTTTTAATGGCTTGGTTCATTGAGACGTGTGAGAAGAGAGAGTATTGAGTTTTTTTTTTTATTATAATAACCATTGGGTTTGTTACAATGAAATCCAATGCATTGAGTTTCACCGTAACAAACCCAAGCTTTAGAGAACCAGTTGGAAAGCTATTGTGGGCCATTTTTTATGATTTTTAAAAAAAAATTCATGTATTTAGGAAAGGGAATGAGTTATAAGGGATCTATTGTGAATGCTCTTAATGATTCATCTTTTGGCCTTAACTCACCAAAAATAAGATTCAGAAATGTCATACTCTTCAAAAAAAGGTCTGCATTGCATGCAGAGATAACTACTAATTTAAAACCACAATCATTAAATGATATCACAATAAACTAAAACGTCATAACATAGATAGTGATATATCTCAAATATACAGTCAAAGACTAATCATCAACAAAATACAAGACCAATCTAAAGTCATAAATAATATAACATTTCAAAGCCTAATTTTCAAAAGGTAAAGCATGTGGATAATGTCTATCATGTTATGACAGGTATCGCATCTGCCTCTTCACATGTCCAACAGCCATACCGGGTTCAACTTTTCAAAAATAATCAAACTGTCCAAAATCATTAAGCGCCTCTCCAGTACCATTGTCAACTGAGCTATCTATAAAATAACACATGTTTTATAAATGAAACAGATATAAGTGTAAGTTCACAACTTAATGAGTACAAATACATATAATGCATAGGTTATTATTTATGGTGAACTCATATGTTTATAAATCACATACAATTATGTAAAGTAACAATACATCATTTGACAATATTATCAGGGATCAAATATGGATATTAATATATGTTATAGTAAGATAAGCATGTCATAGTTTAACTTCATATGGTGTATTCGAGCCTTTAACTTATTATCACTCCAATTTACATGCTATCAAGATAATATCTGGTACAATATCGGTGCTCCGAATATTTCACAAATATACCATCTTATACTAACAATCCAAACGAATTCAACATCGAGTGACTCACGTTACTAGCAAAGGCATAATTGTGACCCCATCCGAAAATGGTGTATTGGTCACAAAAACAACAATTTGATCAAGAGAGACCTTTCCATTCGGATGGGCTGTAAAAGTGATATTTTACAACTCACAATCAAATTAAGACACCTCATCTAAACATAGTAACTACAATAAGATTGAAAACACCTTATCAAAACCAAACCAACTCATTCTAACCCTAGTAAAACCACACCTAAACCATCCCCACCTCCCAGTTGAACGCCGCTGCCAAAAGCCCACTAGCCACCACTGGAATCCCTCCATTTTTATGGTAGATGAGAGCCAAGAGAGAGAGATGAACCGAGAGCGAGAGAGAGAGTGATGAACTGCTAGCCACCGCCACTTGGCTGCCCTGTTCTGGCCATGTGGCCAGCATGGTCAGCGTTTGTGATCAAGGCCTTGTTGCCTTCATGAAGAGAGAGGTTGAGCAAGGTCGTGACGGCGTGTTCTTGCGTCAAGGGATCGATGCTGCACCGGAGGAGCAGAATCAGAGCAGGGACCACACCAAACTCGCCAATCAGAGCCCAGTTATCGGTGCGGTTCTTCGCCAAAAGCCTCAGCTTGGCTGCCGTTGATCGCTTCACAGCGGTAGACGGCGATTGGAGCCCGTCCACGCAGATCTTCACTGTTGGTTGGAGATCCTCCGGCGAAATGTTCTCAATTATCTCCATCGAAAAGCTCTCCCTCTACAGAAACCCTAAACACAGCTCGGCAGCATCCTCGCCATTGTTGTCCAATGACGTCGTGGGCACGGCCAGATCAGGTGCCTTGGTCTGGCCGCAGCGCACGGCTAGCGCTGGCCATGCGGTGCGGCCTGCTGTGGCCGCTTAGCGACGGCGCTCATGGCTTTCAATACACTCACCTTCAGCCGGAAGACTCGCCTTGCTCCACCTCGTCTTGCCTTTGGCAGCGACGGCCAGGAATTTATCGATGACCTCGCACACGGCTCGTCCCCGGCGTCAAACTCCAAAAAATCAAACCCAAACAGAAATCTCTCTCTCTCCCTCGATTCTCTTCTCTCTGAAACTGGGGAATTCCGACGGTGGCTTTTGGCGGGTTCTGTCAGAGCCAAAGAGGTGGGGCAGAATCTATAGGCTACTAGAGAGGTGGGGTGGTTTAGGGGTTGGTTCCTATGGTTAGAAATAAATGAGAGACGGTCTAGTGTTTTAGTCTCTAGTGTAGTTTTAGTGTAGTTGATACTTTTAACTAATGTGTCATATTCTGATTGGAGGCTGTAAAAATAGTATTTTACAAATGGTCCAAATTGAAGGTTTTCTCTTTGATCAAATGCTAAACATAAAAATAAATCTCTTTAACCACAGGGCAAACCAATATAAAAATAGCCCATGGTTGTTTCTCGCACAAGATAGTGTACTATGTTATACGATGCAATTAAATTTTTTCAGTCTTTTACATGCATGTATTTATAAACTAGTCATTTTCTTTATCTTGTTATTTAACACTCATTTTCATAAATAGAGTTTATGTAGAAAAAAGGACACAAATTTCCTCCAACTCGGGTCGGAGGAAATTTGCTCCAACCCCTTAAAAAAAATGACAAAAATTATAAAAAAAAAATTAAAAAATATATTTCAACCCACTTATGAAAATACAATAAAAAAAAAGCAAAAAAAAAAAAAAAATCGTATATACAGCAATGTTACGAAAACAAAAAACAAAGCAATTCGCTGTATATATAATTTTTTTTTTTTTTTTTTGTTTGCTTTGTTTTTCTTGTATTTTCAAAGTGGGTTGAAATATTTTTTTAAAATTTTTTTTTTCATAATTTTTGTCATTTTTTTGAAGGGGTTAGAACAAATTTCCTCCAACCCGGGTTGGAGGAAATTTGTGTCCAATCAAAAATATATTTCATAAACTAAGCTAAAACTACTATATGCCCTAAACTATCCAAAAAGGGTCTTCTAACCGAGCATCGAATGTATGACCAGAGAGGTCGAACGTTTCATGCTTTACGTTTGACTAGGGTAGGTCGAATGTTTAATCTAGGTTAGAAATTCATTATGAGCCAAAACTCCATTTTAACTTATTTTCTAACTTATCCTAGAGTTTTCCTACAACCTCTTATGCAACAAAGGACCATGGTAACATTCTCATGCAGAATTTGATACGTTAAACCACCATAAATGCATTAAACTATCTTTGACATAAAGCTTAAGCCAAAACTATAAAACATAATATATAGGGCAATCTAAACAGTATAAGAACATCATAATAACTATATTAAATGAGATAGGTTGAGTAGACTAAAAACATTTTCTTCTTTTTAAACTCCCTTACTTACACATACACAAGAAGAAACTGAACTCCAGGGGGGAAAATGTTTTGATTGTGAAGGAGTGGGAGACATTTATGGGGTTGGAGACGTCTTGGTAATGACTGAAGGGTATTTTTAGTTTATGGTGCACATCAAAGTTTGAGGTACGGTGTCAAACGTTTGATAAACTATTAGTCAGATGTTCTAAGATTTTCATTAAATGTTCAGTATACTTTGTTAAACGTTTATATATGATCTAACACACATATTTGACGAGTCACCTGCTATAACAGTGCATCGCAACAAATCGAACGTTTGATTATCATCTAAGGTTCTATACTAACATCAAACATTTGACCTGTCAGGTCGAATGTTTGATGGACTGAAAAAATTCAAATTTGTCTATAATCCTTGTTTAATCCTTGGGAGTTTTACAATATTTAACCCTACAATTTACGAGATGCTCCTTAGCACCTATATAATTTTCAAAAAATAACCTTAGATGCAAGGCTAAAATAGTACTTTTCCTTGAACCTTCATTAAATGACACATTGTTCAAGAGATCGATAAGATAGAGAGTACATCACTATAGATTAAATTTTATTGACGGAATTAAACATTTCCCATCATCCACCCAAAAACAGAAACAAAGAAAAAAAAATCACAATTGACAAATACATATCTAACCAAAAGAGGAATCTGGGACAAACTTTGCCATAGAAAAGATTTGTTCTAGAAACTCTATTTGTTAAAAGAGGCTCAAAGACTTGCCATGTCACAAGTACTGTTCTTGTATCCTAACCCGGTTCTCTTCCCACCACAATCTCGCGTGCATTTCCCCGAACTTTTCTCGGCTGCATAAAAAGAACATATAAAAGAAAAAAAAAATTATTTTAGTCAAACTGCATGCGAAAGTGAGCAATACAAAGAAAAACAAAATCAATAATTTCTTCAAGTATCTAGACAATCAAATCTCAATATCTAGATTAAATTCAAGAAAAGCAGATGCCTACTATTAAATGGTACAAGAAAACAGAACAGTAAATTTCAAACATTCAGGGCCTGTTTGCTAAAGCCTTTAGCTTTTTTTTTTTTTTTTTTTAATAATAATAGAAGTAAATGATGTGATATAAAATAAAAAAAAAATGTTATTAATTTTTTGCATAAAAAAATAAAAAAATTTTGTTTTTTAGTGAATTTTTTATTTAAATAGTAATAAAAAGTGAGTGATGTGATATAAAAAGTAAAAGAAATTGTTAAAAAGTGATTGATGAAATATTAAAAGTGGTGTTAATTTTGAGGGAAGAAATAAAAAAGAAAGAATAAAGTGGTTAACAAACATGCCCAGAGACTGTTAAAAAAAAAATATAATATTACTGCATTCCTTTCCTTAAAGAGGGAATATCTATGACTCTATGAGCTTAAAGTGGGCTTAAATGCCAGAACAGGGCTTTCGTCCTCTTTTCTACAACAGTAACCTTTTCGCTTGAGTTGTCAATATAATTTCACCACTTGACTGGAAGGAATAGAGTAAACTACAATAAAGGCTACCAGAACAGGGCTATCGTCCTCTTTTCTAAAACAGTAACCTTTTCACTTGAGTTGTCACATACAATTTCACCACTTGACTGGAAGGAATAGAGTAAACTACAATATAAAGGCTACCAGCAAGTTTCAAAACCACTTCACCAGAAGGTAATGAATCATAGAACCAATGAAGGAAATATGCAAGGAAGCACAAGATAAGCATATCCATAAGCAGTTCAAAATTTTTTATATTCTCTACGGTATAGAAACCAACGTACCTGAATCGGACACGTCTAAGCTCCCGTGCACCACCTGGCAGCGCTCTTATTGTGATGTAGACTCCTGGTTCATCCGGTTCAACCCATTCGGAGTCCACATCACTGGCATTGCTCACAGAAAGCTCTCCAGAGCGATCTGCCTCCCTTGACGAACTAGTCCTAACAGAACCGTCTACAGATGATGTCTCTGTCTTCGCTCCATTGATGCTGGAAAGTTTAGGTGTTGAAGATAGACCAGCTGCATCATAGTAATGACGGGATTGCATGGGGTGGTGGTCGAGTGAATCTGATGAAGAGTAGCCCATTCCCACCGGGCGTTGGAAGTGGCGGGGTAGACGTTCTTTACTCAAAGGAGGAGTCACAGGGCTGTCCCTGGCAGATTCAATCCTTGAGCTCTGAAAGAGAAAGAAAAGTACTTTAAACCACCAAGAAATACAAATCATTCTGGCTCTTTCACTGAAATGGAAAGGTGCAACCCAAGGAAAAAGAAGAGGGATATCAAATTATTCTCTCTGAAATTTTATGTAAGGTGGAGGCCGCAATCCATGTTGGAATGAAGTCGTGACGGTGTGACTTTTTTTTTATAAGTAAAGTTGATGGTGTGACGTTGAACAACATAACTGCATGAAATCCTAAAATGTTTACAATTGAGAGAGAGAGAGAGAGAGAGAGAGAGAAATAACCTCAACATAGAATTTAAATAGGTTGATTTTAAAACGCTAAGGATAACAAAATCAATTAATTCCAAACATGATCTACACAAGGCCAAGTTGGTATGGAAATGTCTTTATACAATGCCACAAATGTATAGTCTGTGTCAACCATTCACACGACAGTAGAAACAAGCATAAAAAGTGGAAAAATCATTTGACCATTATTTTCCTTAAATTTCCGATTCCCAATTTTTTCATACTACATCGGTTGAGAACTTACCTCATCTTCAGATATAGGTGGGGTGGGAAGTGGGACTGCCTGGTGATTGAACCTCTGAACATTGTATAATTCCATGACCTTCTCATAGTTTTCTGCCCACCACCTTTGAGCTTGCCATTTATTAAACATTTCACGGCTGATCAGATTAACAAAATGATAATCAGCAATCCTAACCATCTACTAGAAATCCTTAGAAGAATGCTTGAAAATGAAATGAGCAGATTTTCAACATATTAAAACTTCAAGATCTTTGCAATGATTACCAACAACGGGGAAACAACTACACAATTAATAGTTCAATTGACTTGGCCATGATTCAAGGAAAGCTAGCTCAAAATTATTGCCAAAGCCTACTAACAAGATCATCATGAGGTTAGAGTGAGAACACCATTAACCATTCCATGAATAGATTACCCAATCAAGAGCTATTTCCCAACTGATACTGGCATGGATAAACTACACTTGCCAATTTCTGGCCCACCCTCCTCAGCTTTCTTAAGGAAATATGGTTAACTCTCAAATATTTAATTTGAGGATTTGGGGATGGGTGGTACAGTTAAACCTGCACAAGACCAGTGCCCTTATTTAAGATATTATTATCTTTCATTATATTATAAAATTAGTGGTGTACTCAACTAAGATGCATATACTAAACAATAGTTTGGTTATAGTCATCCCAGATTCCTAACAAACAAACAAACAAATAAAGCAATTGTATTGATCCAAAATATCAATAAAATTAAGCAAAATCTAGTGTGTAGGGTCTTAAGATGAGACAGCAAATAATGGTATGCCTTCAATAACGGCAAAAATTGCTGGACAGGGCTGTGAAAATAAGGATAACAGGTTTGATGTCTTGTTTGAAGGCAAAACTTACAAGATACAAAGAAGGGATTACGATCACTTAAGCCAACCAATTGAAGAGAATAATAGATCGATACAAAATTTCCTTTCTCGTTTCTGTTAAACTACGATAAACACTATCACAATAAAATAGTATTGATACTACCATGCTTTAAGTTGGTTAGTTTTGGGTTCAGCGCACAAGGGATTCATATTAAACTGGGTAACAGACAATATGTTAATGCTTTCAAATTGTATTTAGCAAAGCTACATCTAGAAGAATGCAATTTGTGCAAGTTCAGCCCAGACTTGTTACAGTATCATGATGATGCATAGTATGTATTCCACAAGGCAGTGGCCTAACCACCATTTACCCGCTAGAGCTAAACTAGCAAAGCACAATAGAGGGGATAGAGAAACAGGTAAAATTATTAGAACCTTCACTCTAAGAAATGAAAATCTAATAACCTATGCCTATCATTCATTATATTTATCAACCGAAAACCATAAAGCCAAAACCCATTATAGGCTTAGGGTGAGTTTAGGATTGCGATTTCATATACAAAAAGTATGATTTTAAACCAAATAACAAAAAATGAATTGTTTGGGAATTGTGTTTTTAAAAAATTGCGATTTGAAAATGCAGATTTTTTTTTTTAAAATGCAGAATTTTAAAGGCTAAACTACGATCTTAAAGGCCAAACTGTGATTTTGTCAAACGCTTAACTGCATTTTTAAAAATCACATTTGAAAATCGCAATCTCAAATGAACCCTTGACTGCTTTAAATCAAGAGCCTCTTTGTTGCTTCAAGTTCTAAATCTGTAACCTAAACGAGCTCTATATTTCCCCAGTAGACAAATGAGTAAACAATTCTCATGAAAGGACAAAGACAATGTCAATTGTCAATCAAGAAAAACGCTAAAAGGAAACCACACCATTGTCATTCACATTTCTTCCCAATCTAGACTAACTATTCAAGCTTCAACAGTTGAGGCAATACTAACAAAGTAATTTGCCCCATTTCTAGCCGTAACAAACAGGGACAAAACCAAGATGTTGTTTAACTAGGGGGCCGGATATGATTTTAAAATAAAATCTAAAAAATGTATTTTCTAACAATTAATTGATCACTAACTTCAAGTTCTTATACAAAAACATGCTTTAAGTAGTACTATTCATGTCCAAAAATTATAATATAACTCAAAAGCAAATATAAAAATACAAATTGTCAACTTTAAGCTCATATGTTAAAAAAAAAAAGAAGAAGAAAAAAAGATAACATTAATTATACTATTTGAACTCGACACTCCTTCAATGAATAAAAGTCATCAATTATCATATATGTACTAAACCTATCAGCAACCATATAATCTCCAAGAAAGTCATCGTCTGTTTTATTTCAAAGTCTTTGTCTTGACAATCTTCATAGTTGAACAAGCTTGCTCAATAATTACCGTCGAAACCAGAAGAGTCAAGACTAGATGATTCAATCTATCAACTAGATAATAAACTTTTGACTTTTAGTTTTCACCAATGCTTTACATAAGTCATAAATTGTGCATAAGTTTTCTAAATCTGGATGACGAGGCACATTATGCTCGTAGTGTTGCAATTGAAAGTTTGATTGAATTTTTTTTCTTGTACAGTAAAATCATGAGGATAAAATTTCTCGACAAGACTGCATATGTTATCAATTTTGAATAACTTGTAAGCATTTCTAGCCATACAAAATAAATATTTGTATCATTGTTGATACAAAAATTAAAAAAAATGGTTTTGTTGTTTTTGTATGCCTACCTTACTTCAATCCAGCATTTATTTTTTTGTCAAAATCATTTTTTTGGGGGAGGGGGGCAAGGCCCCCCTGGTCCACACTAGTGCTGTCCTTGAAAACAAAAAGTAAGTAAGATGCGGGACAAGGCCCCCCTGGTCCATGCCATTATACATGTAATCCACCACCCCCCCAGCCCCCCCCACCCCCCAAAAAAAAAAAAAACCCAAGATGCGGGAACAACAAGAAGTTGAGAAGATAAGTTGAAGGGAGAGAGAAGAGGCAGAGAAGAATAAGCAACGGGAGAGAGAAGAGAAATTAAGAGGAAGATGACAAAATAGTCTATCAATTGTTTGTTCATCCAAAGCTAATTATCACAGTACAAAGTTATGCTTAAATAGCCTAGGATTAAATTCTAACCCTAACCCTAGTGACACTTGCGCTGACAACCCAGTAAAATAACATAAAGCCCAACTAAATTAACATAAACCAAAGTCTGAAAAACAAAATAACATAAGAATAAAATGTGACATAATCAAAAGTGGCAAAAGTAAAATCTCTAGCTCTCAAGGTTGGTCATCCTCCGATATCAGGATCCAAACAAATGTGTAACTACTAGCCCATATCTGGTGTCCCCATCACCCTAATTTCTACTATTATAAGTTTTCTGAGAAGAAAAAAAGGTGACCAGTTTCTATTTGTCAATCACTAGCTATCATCATGTAAACCCTAACAATGTCACTGAAAGCCCATAATTTTGGAGACAAAAGTAAAATTTAAGCTTATTCTGAGTTTCCCCCACTTATTCGGAAAGAACGGATGAGCGCATAAGATAGCATACCACAGTTCACACAATTTTGGGTCCATAGAAGAACAAATGCTAGTTGACAAGCAAAGTTGGATTTCGTGTATAATGCAACAAATCTCTTATGAGATATTAACCAATGCTGTGGATGGTCACTTTCATCAGATGATGAAATGTTTGCTTGCAATTCCATATGATATAGAATTTTAGGTATCAGCACCCATATGTGCAATAGACATTTCTTTGCTCTTTATCCTGCGCTAAATATACTGGATTAATCTTCATTTTACTGTGTTCAGAAAGGTTCCATAGATTACAGCCTTGAGCAGCATCCTATCTAATTACACCATGCCTAAACAAAGATTAATACTTTAAGCAATGATATATCCCTAAATAAAAATCAAGTTTCAACCACTAATTTTAATCAAATAATCTCTGGGTCAGACATGTTTATATATTTGGTTTAATTGTAGGGATATGAAATAATGAACATTATTTTACCCCTATTTGACATAACATAATTCATTGAAGATGCAACAAAGTTGTAAGTCCTACCACGTGAGTTACAATACAAACAAATGTGACAAAGTAACATGTCAAAGCAAAAGTTCCACCAAAATGCTAAAATCCAACCACTAAGGACAATGTCACAAAGGCTCAACCATAATTGCCACTATCACACCACAAATATTCATACTCAATAAATCAGAATCTTAAATATCATATCAAAACCAAACTATTGAAAGTACCTGAATCGAATCCTCTTAAGATCATTCCCTTCCTGAGGCAATGAAACAAAAGTGATGAGCACACCTGGTTCCACTTGCGCCACCCATTCCTTAGGTTCATCTTCCTCCATGAACACAATCGACTCAGTACGCCCACTAACTGAAGCAGGCGTAGCTTCTCCACTTGAAAGCCCTTTGAGCCTTGCCTCCATTTCTTTCCCCCACATCCTTGGCGTGGAGTTTGAGCTCCCTGTTCTGCGATATGCACAATGGAACCTTGCTGAGACTGAGCCAGCATCAGAGTCAGCATAGTTCCGGTTCCTGTTCTCACTCGATGATCCTGAACAGGGCTTACAATTCTTGTAAGCTCCTGAAGCCTTCAGTGCTATGTCCTTGATCTGAAAACAAAACTAATCCTTTAACATCCTTTGCCACCAAAGCCTCCTCTTTTTCTCATAAATGAAGGAAATAGAAGAAATAAGAGGGAAAAAAAAAATATGGGTTTTGATTTTCCTATTTTACGGTCCAAAGCTTTAAAAACTAAGCCAAAAGTATAAAGCAGTAGCAGCTTTAGCGTAATTCTATTCATTTTCCACTGTTACTTTCCAGAAACTAAGAATGAAACAGAAACCATACCCACTTCTTAGGTACTGAGAAATCTAAGAAAAATGAAAGAACACAAATTCTGGGTATGTTATCTCTGTTTGTTTGCCGAGAAATTGAAGTAAAACGAAAGAAAATCCACTCTGGGAATTCATCTAAAAACAAAAAATCCACTCTGGGTCTTCTTGTTCTTTTCTCATTTTACCAAATACTGACAAACTCAAATAAGCCAAACAGTACATATTGGAGAAGAACAGTAAATTATTTTGCCTTATTAGCATCTAAACAAGAAAATACAATTCAGAACTCGGGTTCACATAATTTTGCCACATTTTCTCAAAATCCAAACAGGAAATAGTATTTCCAATGGTACCTGAGCAGTGAGAGTTTTAACGGCTTGCTTGGTCGTCGGCGTCCCAACGGCGTCGTCCTCGTCCTGTTGCGGCAGAGATCCATTGCTGTTGAGCTGCTTCGAGCACGCTATACACGTCAGCATCCTCGGAACTACCACCCAAGCTTCAGATCAGAAGGGTTTGTTCAACTTGAACGATCTAGTTCTGGGTCCGAACGACTAGTCTAAAAGATGCTTGAATCAATGTCACAGAGAGTTTAAGCTCGTGAATTCGTATCAGAACCTGCAAAAATGAGAAAAAATTAACAATGAAAATTAGTGGGTTATAGAAATAATAGAATTATTCGAAGAACTAATGCAAAAAAACAATAAAAAAAGCTTTTGGCTCTAGTTCTTACATTGAGAAAATGAGGCTTGATTTCGTCATGAGCTGTCTCTTAACAGTTACAGTATCAGAGAGAGAGAGAGAGAGAGCGAGAGAGAAAGAGGTCTGGAGATGACCGTTAATGGACGAATCATTATGAGGGCATGTTTTCAGGCGATTTGTGAGGGTCTTTTGGATCGAAATGCTTCAAATAGTATACAATTTTTTTCCCTTCTTTAATATAATAGCAATAAATAAATTATAAGATTCACTGCGAGTGTGCCAGTGAGAATGAGTAAGCGACACTCTCTCACTTTCTCTCCCCCCGTCTTTCTTTATGGCTAAGCCATAGAGATTCGGGCTACTGGGGCAAGTTGGTTGTGACGTATAGGCTAATAAATTTGGGCCTGATCTTTAGACGCAGAACGCGCTGTGCGGTGCGGTGCGGTGCGGTGCAGTGCAGTGCACTGCGCGCGCGGAACGCTTTTCGCCCTTTGGAGGCGTGCGCCACCAGCGCCACCCTACGTGTCCGTTCGGTGCGAATTGCAACAAAATTGAGGTTTCAAAAGTTGGAGAGGCTGCGGAGTAGGGTGGCTGGGACACCTTGCAATTGCATTATCAAACAAGATTAGAATAAGTTTAACGTTTCACCTTTTCAAAAAACTTCTTAATTGTCGTGTCAAAACTTGTTGTCAAGTCCCACTTTTAATCACCAAAATGATTGTTTTTAATACTTCCTAGTAAGCTCAGTTGGTCCCCCCCACCCCCATATATTAATCATATCCTGAAGAGTGACCAAGGTTGGGTCAACTTTGAGTACCATGCAATAACATGGCTCAAATTTTGATAAAAAGGTTTAAGAATTTGTCGATTTACTTGTTCTTTCTATAAATTACCTTTTTTTTTTTTTTTGTTTCCTATTCTCTTTTTATGAATTACTTATGCGTATTGCAGACCCTAGAAAAAGATTCCGATGTTTTTTTTTTTCCCCTAAGCAAATCAGGAAAGAAAACATAGAAAATTATAGTACTATAAATGCAAACAAATAATAAATAATAATAAAAATGAGTCGACCTCCTTGATGGGAACGCGGCATTACAATAACATGCTTGGAACATATTTTACGTGTATTTATCTCTTATTTTAATTAAAATAATTTATGTGTTGAATTAAATTCATCATTTTAAACTTATTTAACAAGTAACATGTTGATACAAATCTTAGATAAAACTTATATTTGAAAATTAGATTGCAAGAGGAGGGTGTCAAAAGTTTATATATACATGATTAAAATTATTCTTAAGCTATGTAGAACACTTAGGATTATAATATACCATTACGCTTCATAACCAACGTTCATAGCGACTCACTCTATCAATATTGACTTGATAATAACCTTCTTTTTTTTTTTTTTTGCAGTTCCACTCACTTATCAGAATTCAATTGCTTAATACTATGCTCACACATAATACCAAAACATTTTAATCTTACCAATAGATTGACACCTTATGACTTGATTACAAAGTTGCAACCCATTTGATCTCATACGCGACGAGTTGTGTCTGATTCTATACTTGACATGGTGGTTTACTTATAAACCAAATGATACAAACCTTAAGTATAACTCATTATTAAAAATTGACTTACAATGAGAAAATGCTTACGAACTTATAAACATATAGTTATAATTATACTTATTTAGAGTACTAACAATAGTTTTTCTTAAACTCTATTATCTTCTCTAGTATATGAAAAACTGTTAAAAAAATTTATGCAGCAGTTTCACTTAGTGTTCTCTAAACTACATAAACATGAAGGAAACCAACCCTTCATCTAGGGAACAACTTTTGGTTCCTTTAACATTACTTTAATATAAAATACTTTATCTTTCATTTCTCTTTTTTCTAACATTTCTTTTAAATAATTTTTAAATGACTTTCTTTTTCATCTTTCTTTTCATAACATTTAATTTTAAAAATATTTAAATGGTATATGGAAATGATAAAGGAAGCTATTGTAGAGTTTATTTGAATAGGAAAGCAAAAAATAGTTTGGTTCCTTATATTAAAGAAAAATCTAAGAAGAACTGTTATTAGTACTCTTAAAGGTGAGTATTACCTTAAAACTTATTTAACATGTAACATTTCTTTAACTCGCAATTGGGATTTGGATGAGGCTTACAACATGTAAGTTGTAGAAAATCAAGGGCTCAGATCAACTGAAAAAATAAAATAAAATAAAATAAAATTCAGTTGAACTGGGCCCTTGATTTTCTATAGCTTACATGTAGTAAAAACTACAGCATGTAAGCCTGATCCTTAGGATTTTAAGAGCTTATTTGGGTACACATGTTTCTTTTAAAAAAAAAAAAAAAAAATATTTTCTGAATATATGTTTATGTGACGTTTGTCTCAACTCAAATTTTTTCAACCCAACTCAAAATTTTTTTAAAAAATAAAAATAATAATAATCAAAGGTGGCTAAACCACCCGGTCCATCCCTTGGTGTTTGCAACTAAGGGCGAAACAACGGTTGGGGATGGCTCGGCCACCCCCAAACATCTGGTGGTGGCAAAGCCACCCCTATGGGTGGTTTTCAAACCACCCCAATTTTTTATTTTATTTTTTTCATTTTGAGTTTTACTTTTTTGCAAATATATTCAATTTAATTCACATTCTCAAACATATTATTTCAATTTTGTTCTCTAATCTCTAAACCATCTAAACATAATTTTAAATTTTTTCTTTCAGTATTCACAATTTTTAAAATAATACAAAAAAATCACAAACTCAAATGCCCTAAGCTTTTTTTTTTTTTTTTATGTTTGTCCTAAACTCTTACAAGATCAACCATTATTTCACCGTAGTTTTGAGTTTACATGTACAAGGCAAGTCTTTAAACCGATTGAGATCTCCATCAATTTAAATAGCAAATTGTTAGCAAAAAAAGGCTATTCACCTGTTTAAATAAGAGTTCATAAGTCTAGGCAGTCAAAAAATTATTGAAGTTGGTAGGTTTCATATAAACTTTCTTATTATTACTGCCCAATTTAAACAACAAATTAAATCTCATAGCAGCATGCTATACATAATAACAATGGCACCTTTAAGAGAGGCCAACTTACCTTTTCTGGGCTAAGAACAAGGTAGGGGCCAACTTACCATTAGGTAAGAATTGTAAAATCTCTCTTAAAGGTGCCGTTGTCATTAAAGATAAAGAGACTCCATCAAAAGGATTTAAATCAGGATCATGTTACTTTTCTGAATTATAACGCACCTTAGCTATTTTCTCATCTTGTCGGTGTTGACAAATGGACTAATAATCCCATCAATAATGAAAGCAATGCAAAAATGACATCAAAGTTCAAGTGTAAAGATTTTAGTCTATGTGGCATTTTCATCGAATCTAACGTTCAAATTTTTTTGAATGAAAATAATTTATTAGGGTCATATTTGTTGGTGTAGTTAGAGTCTTATTTAATTTCATGTAAAATAGGTGCTTTGCACGAGTTTAAAATTTGTTCAATAAATACACAAAATGACTATATCTTAAAGGGTTTTCTGTCATAAAACAAAGAAAAAAAAAGAAAAATATATTAAAATTGTTTGAAATGGTGAAAGATTGTTGGTATGCAAGCGTGCAAAACCAACCCACAAATGGGCCTGTTTTTCTTTTGCTGTAAAATGCTAGATCCGGCTATAAGTGTGGTAAAAAAAAAAAAATTACAGTATACTTTTTGTAATTTTTCAACTATCTACATTTAATTTCAAGTTTTTTTTACGACAAAGAGAGAAAAAACAAAATTAGAGTAGTCCATTGAAAAAACTACAAAACATATGTTTGTGTAATTATTATTATTATTATTTTTTTTTATGCTTACAGGAAAGCAAAGAGAATCGTGTTACTGTATATTATTAAGCAAGATTCAAACAAAGAAGAGGCTAAGAAGATCATCCTCGATCACGTTTGAATTAAACACACTGCAACTTATTTGGAATTACACTAATTTTACAACTACAGACAAAGAATATTTACGAAAACCTTTAAAGTCTACATTTATGATGATCCAAATTTTTACAGCAGATTTACAACAAAAATAAAAAATAATACAGCATTAGGTGATCTGACATCGTTTAAGATGTTCTGCTGCCTAGGAAAAAGAAAAAAAAAAGAAAAAGAAAAAATAAGCTATCTAGGGCTTTTAGATGCGTACGGATAAAGATTTCAGTAATTTTATTATTTGAATTGTAAATAATTTAAATAATAAATATAATTTTTTTTTTTGAAATTCATATATTCAATTGTTGAAACAAATTTCAAATAATCCAACCACTTGTTGGGACAAATAAACCCCATAAATACTATTTCAGATTTGTAACTTGAATTGATAATAATTCCAACAGCGTATTGCTGAAAATCCGGATCAGATTTGTACAAGGAAAGACAAAAACTTTGGCCTTGATTAGGACACATGGAGTAAGCAGCGCTGGGAAGTTATGATCCTGTAGGTCCTGCCACACGTGCGCCTGTTTCCCTTGCATCCCCCCAACTAAGCTTATTCCTGGTGATTATTGTACTTCTGTTCACCAAAAAGGGGGAATCCAATTCCTTATTGGGCCCATTGCACTGTTCCTTCCGACTAACATCTCCAACTCCAAATATTTACTTTAACAAAAAAAAACAAAAAAAAAAAACTCCAAATATTATTTGCCCATTATAAGGGAAAAAAAAGTCTTGGTCTTCATTTCTTAATAGTAGTGATTCCTCAAAACCTGGCTGAAAGCAACTGGTTAATTTGTCACTTGGCTAAGAAAAGGCCAAATTTTTGTTTGGACCCTAAGCATTCACACCCCCTAGGGCCTAGTCGAAAAGTAAATTTGAATAAAAAATTACATACAGCTTGCTCAACAAAAAAAATTATTGAAAAATAATATTTAAATAGAATATTAATAGTAGATAGTTCAAATAGAGAATATAATATAAGTGTTTAAAAAAATAGGTAGTTTTATTTTTTAAAAAAAAGAAAAGAAAAGAAAAGTTGATTTTTTTAGTTTAAGTTTTAGAAAAAATTTAGTGAGCAAAACGTGAATAATCTTAGTGAAAAGCCAATCTTCCTCTCCTTTTGGAAAAGCCAAAAAGAACACTGTCCCCAATCAAGAAAGAAAAAGGAAAATAAACAGACGGCTACTACGCCTAACCATTATTACCTAATGGACCACCAAAGGCCATATGGTGACATATCCCAAGAGATTAAGGCCATTTAATTGTTCAACGGAAAAAGGTGAAAAAGAGTGGGCGAGTGAAAGCCTGGCTCTTACTTTAAACCACAACACAATTAATGACACGAATTTGACTTATAGCAATAACAGTAGTTTATTTTTAAATTTTTTATTCAATAAAGAGAATTAAATTAGTTTTTACTTTTTTATTTAAATAAGTTTTACGACAATTTTTTCTTTATTATTTTTTTATATTATTTAAATATTATTAAAATTAAATGTTAAGAAAAAAGAGAGAAAAGAGAAAATTAATTAAAAATTTTAAAATAAATACTAGAGCAAAAAGAGAGGAAATATAAAGTCTTTTATATTAAAAATAATACTAAGAAAATTAGTTTTGGTTTCTTAGATCTTTTGGTGTTTTTATAGTTTAAAAAATACTTAGGGAAGCTGCTGCAGATATTTTTTTTGCGTTTTTTTTTTTACAATTTTCCTACACTAAAGAAGGAAATAAGGTTTAAGGGAAGCTGCTGCTAGTGCTTTTAGGTGCTGAATTTTTTTTTTTAAAAAAAACTTGGTTTTACTTTTTATGGGTTGCTGATTGAGGAAAGAAGGGATTATTTGACGAGTCGTGCTAGGGTATGCCATTTTTTTTATTCCGCATGCGCTCACAAAGTGAGGACATGCGGACAATAGACGTATCTCTACTCTTATTTGACACCTATCTGGGTTTGTTTAACTGCAATTTTTTCTGGCCAATAACTAAGTAAAACTGTAGCATAACTAAATTTGTAACAATCCTGATAAGGAAAATATTATAAGATCCAAACAATATTTGTTAACACAGTAGAAATGTATATAGTAAAAATCCATACACTAGTCTTCTAAATTTCTAATGTTAAAAGTTCAAAATGATGTTAATTTTATCCATACCACCTTGACTGATTTGATTAGAAATTGGCCAAGCCCAGCCCACCAAGGGGTAAGATTTGGTCCTTACGACCGAAGATGCCATCATTGCCATGTGAATAACGATGGATATATGCTTCCACATCGAATCTTACAAAATCAATTCCAAAGTTTTTTCTCCGCATATTGCACGAGAGTCACAAAAAGATATACGTACGTTTTTCTTCTTCTTTGGGAAAAAAGGAACAACAAACTACAAAAAGTACCGACGAAGTTGGTGCATATTAATATTAAAGGCGTCTTTTAATAAATTTAATTAAATTCACAATATTTATCTTATTATACACACCAATTTTAAATTTTAATCATAAAATAAATAAATAGATATGTGGTGGGAATTCCCAATAAACGCGGATCATTTATTCCTTCCTAATCCGATAAACCCTGTGCTCCAAGCTCTGCCCGCCCATCCCACTTCCAAATTATCTCAAAACGGGACCCACAAAACTCCCAATCACGCACACCAACCAACCAATCAACGGTTACCGAATTGTCAATAATTCCCATTGAGCTCCTGTTTGTTTCTCTGGAAAATTCCTCCTCCAAAAGCGAAAGTTTCTCGCTCTGTTTTATTACGATTCCATTTATCTTCAAGGATAACAAACTCTCTTTAAAGCTTCACTTAGCACTTTCTTGTATCTTGGGTTACCTCTAGCCTACTACTCCGTTTCTTTTAATAGAACAAATTTTCCTGGAAAAAATAATTTCCACTGTAGGAATAATCATTAAACTACTTTTTTTAGCTCCGGAAAAGCAATTTCCTCGTTTTACTCTGTAATTCGCTTTTATAAATAGAAATTATTGGAAAATTTTCGCTCTCAATAATAATCTATGCAATTAGCCTGTAGGAAAAACTGAAAATTTCCCGTAAAACAAAGAGCGTAAAACCAAGTACTTTACTAACTTCAGATTCAAAAAGGTGTAGTCAATCATTGCAATGTCTCTCATTCGGCGAAGAAATCCCACCGAAACCGGCAAGAATTCGGGTCCCGATTCCGATAACCGAAACGAAAAATCCGAAAAAGAAGAAGAGGAGGAAAGCGATAACAAGAAGCGCAAGAACGAGAAGAAGAAGAGTCCCATCGCGAAGGCCAAGAAGGTCGAGGAGAAGACGAGCACGTGGTCGTGCGTGGACAGCTGCTGTTGGTTGATCGGCTGCATTTGCACGATATGGTGGTTCTTGCTGTTTCTGTACAACGTCATGCCGTCCTCGTTCCCGCAGTACGTGACGGAGGCGATCACGGGGCCGCTGCCGGACCCGCCGGGCGTGAAGCTGAGGAAAGAGGGGCTGAGGGTTCAGCACCCGGTGGTGTTCGTGCCCGGGATCGTCACGGGCGGGCTCGAGTTGTGGGAGGGGCACCAGTGCGCCGACGGACTGTTCCGGAAGCGCCTCTGGGGCGGTACGTTCGGCGAAGTGTACAGAAGGTACGGTTCCATGATTTGGGGGTTATGTGAATGTTATTTGAGGCAAATGTGGATGAGTTTTTAATTATTTTTGTGTTTTGGTGTTTATTTTGGAGGTATTAAATTAAAAAAATTCAATACTTCAGGAGCCGTACTCCATTATGGTGGTTGTGATTGTTTAAGCTGCTTATCTTTCTTTCTTTCTTTATGTAATAGATTGTCAAACCCGGTTTGGTTTCCTTTTTTGGAGCCAGTTAATCAAAACCAATGCTTGAATTTTACTGTTTAGGAAAAAAAAAATGGTTGATTATTAGCAAGTTTGGTAGCGGTTTTTAGGACCGGTGGTTGATTTCTTTGTTAATTAACCACCAGCCACCAACCACCAATAAGACATTGGAAGATTACTTCAACTAACTATTAAAAAGGCCAAAAGAACCCTTTTTGTTTGTGTCTTTCATCCCAAACAGGGATAAAGGAAGAAGCCAATAGCCTACATGGTTGCTAGCAGATTATTTATTCTATGTTCTCAAGATATCAAACAACTCAAAACACAAAATACTCTTTAAAACACAAAAACAGTTTTTACCTTTAAATCACATCATAACATTTTTTTCAAACCAAAAATAAAAATCACCCTCCTCTGAACACATTTTACAAACATATCCGAACTTTTTCTCACTGACTTCTATTGACAGCTTGTTTCTCGGTTAGATTTATTGGAAAATTTTTGTGCCCATGTGAGTACTTGTGATGCTTAAAACTGAAATCATGTAGAGCATTAATATCACTTCCTATGCAGAGCCTTTAGAACAAAAAGTAAGCTAAAATCTCAGATTGTTTGATAGTCTTCCTGAGCCAAACTTGTTCAGATAGAGGCTGCTAGTGGGTTGGATTAGAACACTTCAAGCTTTTGTAACTTTTAGAATGAAAATGGGAGTATGGTGTTACGATACTCTCTTTCTTAGTTTGGAAATAAAAAATCTATGCCTACCTCTCTCGGTGATTTACTGGTAGTAGTAATTGTGTTTGTCTTTATTTGGGTTTGTCGTAGTTAACATGTAGTGGTTAATTCCATATAGGAGTTGCAATATTTTTTATTTCCATAAAAATCCTATTTCCATGTAAGAGTCTTTCTTGCCGTGCAAGAGTCCTAGTCTATGTAGGTCTTGTAATCTTTATTTAAGAAGAGTTTGGAATAAAGTATGGGTAGAGAAGAATTAATCTAAAGCAACCTTGTTTTGTGAGGTCTAGGTTCCCTCTAAGAACCTAATTCATGCCGTTATGGACTTAGGTCGTACGTAACAACTATTAACCAACCATCCAATTCTCAATCACATGTGCATCTTGAAGAGATTGATCACCAACAGGAGACTAATCAACAATCTCACCATGGACTCCAACTGACAATACTGCAATAGTAATTGATAGCCATGAGACACCTTGCTGTGGATAATGATTCATTTATAGCATCAGTCATGTTTCATTAATTGCCATGATTCATTTGCGTCAATTCACTTGTTCATAGGCGTGTAAGTTCATTTATTTGTTGCTTAATGTCCCAGCTACTTAAAATAAAGTCCCACCCTTCATTTGTTTCATTTATAACTGTTGTAAATACTTGATGGCTGGTACGTTAAGCATTTGTATAGTTTCATAACTCATACATATGTAATTTTTGTATCTTTGAATATAAATAAGAGTGTATACTCTCTTTTTGGTTAGGTGAACCAAAACAGTTTGTTAAACATTTTCAACAACTTGGTATCAGAGCTTTACTAGGCTCATGCCCCATTAGATCCTCCTTTTAATTTAATTTTTTTATTTTTTTCTAGCTTATACTATCCTTTCATGGCATCTTCTAGCTTCATGGCAGCAAACACATTTTCTCTCCTGCCTCACACAACAAATGTCAATCAAACTTGATGCTGGTAACTATATCATATGGTTATCTCTAATCTGTCCCATTTTGAGAAGCCATGAGCTGCTGGGTATTAAATTAAAGAGGCAAAAGTAAGCTAAAATATCAGATTGTTTAATAATCTTCCTGAGCCAAACTTGTTCAGATTGAGGCTGCACTATAGTGGGTAGGATTAGTTACTTTTAGAATGAAAATGGGAGTATGGTGTTACGATAATCTCTCTCTTAGTTTGGAAGTAAAATCTCTGCCTACCTCTCAGTGATTTACCAGTAGTAGCAATTGGAGTAGTGCTACATGTCCGATGTGAGGAGCTTCGGATTTTCGGACGTGCAGCTCTACTCTAGTAATTGTGTTTGTCTTCATTTGGGTTTGTCGTAGTTAACGTGTGGTAGTGGTTAATTCCATATAGGAGTTGCAATATTGTTATTTCCATAAAAAGTCCTATTTCCATGTAAGAGTCTTTCTTGCAGTGCAAGACTCTTAGTCTATGTAGGTCTTGTAATGTTTATTAAGAAGAGTTTGGAATAAAGTATGTATAGAAGAATTAATCTTAATCAATATTGTGTTGTGAGGTCTAAGTTCCCTTTAAGAACCTAATTTATCCCGTTACGGACTTAGGTTCGTAACATATGGGCATTGCTAGCTCCCACTAAATATCATTACCGGATTTCTTCAGAGTTTGTTTTGCATTCAACTTCTGAACTTCCATGAGTTATTTTAATAATTGGCCAATGAATTCCCATTGTTGTTTTGGATGTTTTTCAGACCTTTATGCTGGGTAGATCACATGTGTCTGGATAATGAAACTGGTCTGGATCCTCCTGGTATAAGGGTCCGATCAGTAACTGGACTTGTGGCTGCTGATTATTTTGCTCCAGGCTATTTTGTATGGGCAGTTCTAATTGCTAACTTGGCTAGCATCGGTTATGAGGAGAAAAACATGTATATGGCTTCATATGATTGGAGAATCTCATTTCAGAATACTGAGGTTTTGTTGTAACTTCTCTCCTAGTAATAATATTTTACTGTGGCTGTTTTCATTTCAATATTCTATGCACTGATTTTGTCATTTTTGTTAAACTCAATTTATCAGCTACGGGACCAAACGTTAAGCCAGATAAAAAGTAAGATAGAGGTGATGGTTGCTACCAGTGGTGGCAAAAAGGCAGTTATAGTTCCTCATTCAATGGGTGTATTGTATTTTCTGCATTTTATGAAGTGGGTTGAAGCGCCAGCTCCAATGGGTGGAGGGGGAGGACCAGATTGGTGCTCTAAGCATATAAAGGCTGTGATGAATATCGGTGGACCATTTTTGGGTGTTCCAAAAGCTGTTGCAGGGCTTTTCTCCGCTGAAGCCAAGGATGTTGCAGTTGCCAGGTTTTTTTATTAGTTTCCATCCTTAATAGTGAATAATAACGTGAAAATGACCTTTGCTCGTTGATTTGAATTTAGTTTGATAGTGGGTAGGAAATTTGTATACCCGATGTAACTCAATTTGCTTGCTTAATTCCCCAAGCATCTCTAGAAGACTAGATAAAATGTCAATATTAGTTAAATTTAGCTAATATTGTCTTTTTTGTTTCCAGCATATTAGTTGCTATTCACCGTGTAGTAGAATGTCTAAATAAAAAATTGTATCTCAATATCCCTCTCTCCCTCCCTCGCCATACCTTTGTCTTCTAAATAAAAATATGAGAAATAGAATATAATTAAAAAATAATGAGCAACAATATTTAAAAGCAAGTGTATAATATAATAGAGAATCTATTATGTATAGAAAAAGTAGTAGATAAAATAGAGAGTTAGTATTTTTTACTAGGTATTTAAGCTACTATTGCTGGAGATACTCATTGTAAGTTTATCAACGATGGTAGATCTACTTGGATTACTTTCCCAATTTATTTAATATACTTTATTTTTGTTGTTACTTCTCCTTTATTTCCTTTTTGTTTTATTTTAAAATAAAAATTTATCTCCTTATGTATAACTTAAAAATGCAGGGCTATTGCACCAGGTTTTTTGGATAATGATATATTTCGGCTCCAAACATTGCAATATGTAATGAAGATGAGCCGCACGTGGGATTCAACTATGTCAATGATACCAAAAGGTGGGGCCACCATATGGGGTGATCTTGACTGGTCACCAGAGGAAGGTTGTGTTACTAGCAAGAGAGGGCAAAGAAACAACGATACCCAGTCGGCAAGACAAAATAATGTGATAGGAAATCCGGCTTCACAATCAAGAAATGCTAAATATGGGAGGATTATATCATTTGGAAAAGACGTGGCAGAGGCACACTCGTCGGAGATTGAGAGGACTGACTTTCAGGTAAGGCTATGTATTCATTGGAATCCGGTAATTCCCAAAAATCATTTTCTAGATATGTAGACATGCTGCTGGTTTTGAAAGAAATTGGTAATAAGTGATGAGATGTTGAGCTAGAAGGTACTAAAATTAGGATGGAGAAGAAGTTTAATGAGCTTTTGGTTTTCGTTTGCATGTATACGGATGCATGTCTGTCTTCGTTTTGAAACTGTTAAACCAAACGGATCCGTATTTTTTCGTGCCCTAATATTGAAGTTTCTAGCTTGTTTTATTCTTTACTAGGGAAACAGAAAATTAAGAAGGGAAGGTTTTCTCTTCCTTTTTCATTTGGTTTGTAAATGAGGGGAGGAATGAAAGGAAACCGAGGAAAATGTTATTAGTTATTTGTTAACTTGCAGGGAGCCATTAAGGGTCTTAATGTTGCAAATACTACCTGTCGTGATGTGTGGACTGAATACCATGACATGGGAATTGAGGGTATCAAAGCTGTCGCAGAACATAAAGTTTACACTGCTGGTTCAGTTTTAGATCTGTTTCGTTTTGTTGCTCCAAAAATGATGGCACGTGGCAGTGCTCATTTTTCTTATGGAATTGCTGACAATTTGGATGACCCAAAATACAAACATTATAAGTATTGGTCAAATCCCCTGGAGACAAGGTGAGAGTATTTCCTATTATAATGTTGCACATCTCCTCAACAAGTAAGATCAACACAGGAAATATTTATAAAGACAATGTTCGAATTTAAAATTTTTGTTATGATACTATGTCAAATCATCAATTACACCCAAATGGAATGGAAGATGAATTACAAATGGTTGGCCAATGTTAATTAATTTCCCACTTTGGGTTTTGCAGATTACCAAATGCTCCTGACATGGAAATCTTTTCTTTGTATGGAGTTGGTATACCAACTGAAAGAGCTTATGTGTATAAGCTATCTTCTGCTGCTGAATGCTACATCCCGTTTCAGATTGATACTTCAGCTGACAGTGAAGAAGAAGATGGCTGTCTGAAGGATGGAGTTTATAATGTCGAAGGGGATGAGACTGTGCCTGTTTTAAGTGCTGGCTTCATGTGTGCAAAAGGATGGCGTGGGAAAACAAGATTTAATCCTTCAGGAATCCGAACATACAATAGGGAGTACGATCATTTTCCTCCAGCCAATCTGCTAGAGGGCCGGGGCACCCAAAGTGGTGCACATGTTGATATAATGGGAAATTTTGCTTTAATCGAGGATGTTCTAAGGGTGGCTGCTGGGGCTACAGGAGAAGACTTGGGAGGTGATCAGGTTTACACAGACATCTTTAAATGGTCTGAGAAGATTAATGTACACTTGTAATTTCGACTGTTTTGATGGTTATCTGCTCAGGAAAAAAAAATGGTTTATTACAAAAAAAAAAAAAGTGTACGAACATACATTTATTGTTATGCTGAATATTCTGTAATCCAGTTGAATATACTGCTTTTATCTTCGCCAATGTGAGTGCTCTTAGATTTCTTCGAAGGGACATATCTTAATAGATTGCGCTCGGCATATCTTAGATTTCTTCAAAGGGACATATACATTATACACGGCACACCGTACTTTGTCGTAATCTTGTATTCCTTCAGTAAGTTAATGCCATTTCATTCACAATTTTTAGATTATTGGAATGATTGTTGAACTAGGTAACTCTATAATAAAGATTTTGCCTTGCCTCCAACGAAATGCAATCTCTGCGGTTTATTTTTGCACAACTTTTTACTTAATCCTAGAGAACAAATGAATATTTAACTGAAATGGTGAATTTTAGAGTTAGGGTTTGAATTTATGACACTTGTTTTGATATCATATTAAATTACCACTTATCTTAAAAGTTTAAACTTATAAGAATTGATGAATTTTTAATCATTTAATTAATATTATAACAAATTCCTTTTTTGAAATTAGTAAACCCCAAAATGTGTACATCCTTGATCAATTTTAGTTTTTTAATTATAATTTTCTTTAGAGTAATGCTACAAACAATATTTTTATTTTACAATGGTGATGTGGCAGTATCAACTAACTATTGGTTTTTTATTTATTTATTTATTTTTTAACAATAATTGATCTAAAGGTTAGTTAAAATAACCACGTAATATTATAAGATAGTTATGAGATAAAAATATAATTTATAGCATTATTTTATCTTTTTAAGAAAACAAAAAGAAAAAAAATTGCTAGAAATCTTCCTTTGTATGGGCATGACACCTGTATATAAGCTAAAATCCTAAAATTCCTACTCTTAAAGTTGATAACAATTTCAAGAATGCTAATGTGGCTCTCCCAATTAATATTTGATTTTTTTTTGATAACAATAACTGCTATAAGAGTTGGTTGGAATTGTCACGTCATCATTTTAAGATAATTGTAAAATAAAAATGTGGTTTATAATATTATTCAAAAAAAAGAAAAAAAAGAGAGTAATCCTGTAAATTATATTTTTATCTCACAATTATTTTAAAATGTTGATGTAACAGTTTTAATTAAATCCAACTAACCTTTGGGTTGGTCTTTGCTAGAAAAAAGAAAAAATTTCAAAGTTTAGTTGTAATTGCTATGTTAATATTGTGAAATAAAAATGTGGTATATAACATTATAATTATTATTATTATTATTATTATTTTTTTTAGAAAGTCAATCAACCTCTGATAAGATCCTACACACGCACGCACCAAATTACTCCACCATTTCATTTACAAGCATAAAGCGCTCTAAACTCGTTCTTTTTTTCCCTTTCGCAACTCTTCAAATCAAAAATCGTCTCCCTCGATCACACCGAGACCGAGACCGAGACCGAGACCCTCTCTCTCTCTCTCGTACTCTCGTCTCTCTCTCCCCACACTCAATCCTATGATATCGTGATTCAACGCCCTGATCCTCAAATTCTCCTCCTTTTCGAACCCCTACCCACCAAAATCCCCCATATTCCTAACCCTAACTCACTGATTCTAACTCGGAGCACCTGTATTAAAGTAATTTTAGGCTATATTGGCTTAAGCTTTTTGAGGTAAGAAGCGATCCTATTTTGAAGTCCCCTTTTTACTGCTCAATTTCCCTTACGGTTGAGTTTAGTTTATTTATTGTCTTTGATATTTTTCACTTAAATTTGTTTCTTTAACTTTGTCCTCTGTTTGGTTCTGAGAAAACTGTTTGGAGAATATGACATTTGCCTTTTTTTAAAGGCCGTTAAGTAAAGCAGTTCCAGTGGACTTCCTAAACTAGAGGTTTTAGTTTCTATTTTGGGCTTTCAGCAGGTAAAAATTAAAAATGTGATCATACATACATACATACATTCAAGCAAACATATATAGATAGTTTGTATATAAGAGAGAGGGAAAGAGGGAGAGAGATAGGTGTCTCTATATGCATATACATTGTGTATATGTGTAGAATGCTATAATCATGATTTCTTTTATGTAATGTGTTTTGGTGCTTCTTCTGCTGTACATTGATTGTAATTGCTTTTAGCACTTCGTATATGTGTATTAATTAGTTTTGTGTCTTGAATGCTGTAATCTTGATTCTATCATCTATGGTTGGGACGGCTTGTTTGATATGTTTTTAAGTGCTACTTTTGCTGTACATCGATTTGAATTGCTTGTAGCGTTCTTTTTATTTTCTCAATTTCTTGGTAGTTAGAGCCTTAGCGGCAATGCATGTGCCAAAAGTAACACCACTTTGATATATATTCATGCCTGTACACAAACACAGATACTTATAATGTTTATGTGATATTTGGACTTGGCTAGTTCTTGGTTTCCTATGACTAATAAAATTGCATTAATTGTTCTCCATTATGAAGGTGTTTGTTGGAATTTCAAAGGGCTTCTTAGTGGGTGGTTCCCATAAGAAAAGGTATTCTCTTATTTCCATTTCTGAGCTATGACGTTTTATGCTTCTTAGCTGTTGAAGTGTAGCTAGCGCGTGTCAGGCAGGCCTTCCAGGAATGTTTTTTTGTTGTTTGGGAGGGGGGGATGTCATGTTATGCATTTTAGAATCTTGTTTAAAAGATTAACGATTCTTCTAAATCCTTGATCAGACATATCTATCTCTCTTTATATATTTGTGCATGCATGCTGTTTACAACTTGTAGAAGCTTGAAGATGTACAAATGTATAATGCCATTTGCTTGAAGGAAGTTTCTAATAAATTGCATTTATTTAAGTTTATAATTTTTTCCTCTTTGTGCTCTTCTGCATGTCACATGAAGTATGCAAGAGAAGCCACCTAGCTAGTAGGGACAAAAAGAACAAGAAAATCATGATACTTAATCACCAAAGAAGAAACAAAAATAGTTGTCTAAAGATACAATGTGTTTAAGAATAAAGACTTAATCTAATCCAAAGTCCTCTCATGGTCCTGAAAATTTCTGTCATTCCTTTCATTCTATAGACACCACAAAAGTCACGAAAGCACCATCTTCCACACAGCAGCACTCCGAGTGCTGCTGACAGTCCACCAACAAGCATATAAATCGACTACTCGTCTAAGCAGAACCCAAGACAACCCAAATTGACTTAAGAAAACATTTCAAATGGCATAAGCAACCTCATATGAAGCAGAAGATGGTCCATAGACTCCTTATTCCTTTTACACATACAACACGAATCAACCATAATGACGTGTTGCTTCCTGAGATTGTCCATGGTAAGGTTCTTTTATAAGGCAGTCAGAAAGGCCACCCTCTTAGTTCGCCATACACTCTTCCAAGGAAAACGACAACCGTCATGACAACCCATGACATTGTAAAAGGATTTAACACCAAACAACTCTTTTTTTGGAAGAGACCCACCATGACTTGTCATCCCCTTCCCATCTCATTCTTGCTAAATACAACACCCTGAAGAACGATGCAAAGGCATGATTTGCTCTAGCAAAGCTCACGTTCCACTAAATGACATCTCTAAAAAATTCCACGTGAGCCTCAACAGAAGCACTTTTTGCGCAAACAATACTAAATAGAATTGGAAAGGCTTTTCCTTAAGGGCTGTATCCTCACACCAAAGATCATGTTAGAATCTAACTTTGGAGCCATCTCCCATCCAAATTTGGAATCACTACAAGACTTCCCCCAACCCCTTCTAATATTCTTTCATAAACCCACCCAATACGCCCCGATAGGCTTACTAGAACACCACCCTCCCCATGAACTTCCATATTTAGAGTTCATCACCATTCTCCTCTCTCAAGCCCATACATCTAAAGCCATTTATCTAAGAGAGTATGATTGAACCTCAACAAGTTCCTAACCCCAAACACTCTCAGAAATTGGCGCACAAACCTTGGAACATCGCCAGGTGATATTTGAACTCTTCACCTAGCCCACCTCATAAGAAATCACGTTGGAGCTTCCCAATACGGTTTGCAATAAGGCTGTAAATGCGGATGCGAATGTGGTTATTTGCAATATCCGCATCCACATAATGTGTTTATCACTTTTAAATATCTGTATCCGCATCATGCAATTATTATCCGTATCCGCGCGGTTATTAACTACGGTTATTATCCACTATCCGCATTTGAGGTAATAGACTTTTTGGGTCTCTATTTGAGCTTATTTTAAACGATTCTAAACATAGTTTGGACCTGTTTTTAGTGTTTTGTGCCTATTTTAGTGTTTTTTTTTAAAAAAAAGATGAAATCCATATTTTTTTCACATTCCAACTTAAAAATAATATAGAAAATACACACTTCATGATTGGTTTATCCAAAAAAAAAAAGAACATACAAAATTACAAATTACAAAGTGCGGTTAATAAATTATATAATATATATTATATATAAATTATAGAGGGTATGCAGATGCATTTAATAACCGGATCTGCATACTTTAAAACCGCTATCCATATCCGCATATGCGGATAGTGATTTTTGCTACCCGCATGTATGGATAGCGTATGCTGGTGGCTATTATCCGCCCGCATTTACCCCTAGTTTGCAACACTCGTAGGGAGAGGAAGTTGGGACATGAAGTATGTAGGTAAGTTGGATATGATACTCCAACGATGCTCTTGATAAGGGTAATCCTATTACCCTTAGACAAATACAACATTTTTCAACTAGTCAACCGACGTTCTATGTTCTCAATAACACTTTCCATATATGTTTAGCCTTATAGGATGGCCCTAACGAAAGACTAAGATACTTTAAGGGCAGAGACGCAACCCCATAGGGGTTTAAGAAGAGCCCAACCACTCATGAACTCGGTTCGGTTAAACTCGATTCGGTCTTGATTTAAATAATAAATGAGTCGTTTGTGAACACAATAATATGTTCGAATATTAAGCGAGATATACTCGTATAAACTTGGCTCGGTTCGGATAAGCTTGTATAAACTCGTAAACTTATACAAATTTTTTTTAGTATTATTTTAATTTTTTAATAAGAACATCTTAATTAAAAAAAGAATTATCTTCCTAATATGATAGATATAACTTGCATTATTGTTGTTGTGAGTTTAGTTTTAAGATTTGTGTGTATATTAGTGTGTTTGTGAGTATGTGTGGATATATTTGTGTGTGCAAGCGTGTGTATGCGCATAATGGATTTATACATACATGTAAACTTGAGATTAGATTGCTTAAGATTCAAGTTAATTTATTTAATTAACTCAAATGAGAAAATTTTAACAATAATTAATTAATAATTATTAGTATGGATTTACGATAACATAAACAGTCATAATATTTATTTTATATAATAAATGAATAAGTTAATTGAGAAGCTTGTGAACTCGACTCGTGTTCGAAATAAAATTAAATGAGCCAAGCTTGAACATTCAAAACTCGGTTCAACTTGACTCAGTTTGAATACGACCCACAAACCCATATTTTAAGCCAACCCAGCCACATATTCAACATTTCCCTTAGGAACCAATTCTGACTTGGCTAAGTTCATCTTCAAACCCGACACAGCTTCAAAACTTAAGAATAAGCTTCGTATATTGTGTAGTTGATTTGGGTTGGCCCCACAAAAAAGCAAGACATCATCAACAAAGAGAATGGGAGATATTAGTCCTTGTCCCCACAGAGAGGCAAGACAACAAACCTCCATTCACTGTACCTGAAATCATCCTACCCAATGCCTTCCATTACTATGACAAAGAACAAACCTACAAAGGGTTTCCTTGTCTCAAGCCACGAGAGCTGCTAAAGAAGCATGTGGGAGAGCTGTTCACCAAAACCGAGATATGCATTGAGGATATACAATGAGCTATCCATGAGCACTATTTTTCCTCAAACCTGCACCTTCTCAGCATGTACAACAGGAAATCCTAATTAGCATGATCATAAGCTTTTTTTAAGTCTATTTTACAAATAACCTCCGGTTCTTTAGATCTCAATCTGCTATCAAGACATTCATTGGCAATAAGAATAGGATCTAGAATCTGCCTACCTCAAATAAATGCATTTTGTGACTTAGAAATAATCTTCTCCAACACCATCTTAAGCCTTTTCGCTAGAGTTATCAATAATCTTGTGAATGCTACCCTCTAGATTTATTGGGCGAAGGTCCTTGGGGTTGACAGCCCCTGGAATCTTCGGAATGAGGGCGAGGAACGTAGCATTAAGGCTTCTCTTGAACTTACCACTAGCATGAAAATCACAAAAGACCTTCATGATGTCCTCTTTCAAAACAATCCAACAAGCTTGGAAGAACACCATAGAGTAACCATGAGGGCCCAACGCCTTATCACCATTCATTGCTTTAACAACCTCCCGCACCTCCCTTTCCTCAAAATCTCTATCCAACCAACTATCTGCAACCTCATCAATAGAATCAAGGGAAAGACCGTCCACCACATGCCTCCAACTAAATTGCTTGGTAAACAACTTTTTATAAAACTGGACAATGTGTTCACTAATCTTTGATCGGTACAAGGAGTCAATGGTGTTTCTTTTTCTGTTAAAGTCAGCCATTATGTGAAAAAACTCTGTGCACTTGTCACATTCCCTAAGCCACAAGATCCAAGATTTTTGCCTCCAATTCTCTTCCTCCGTGAGAGTGGTTTTTGTAATTCACTAACAATTTTTGCCTTCTTCATACTCTCATCAACGCCTAATGAGGCCCTCTTCAATGATACCAAGAACACGTTGCTCCTCCAAAAGGATCTTCTTCTTTCTTTTTACATTGCCAAACACCTCCTCATTCCATCTCTTTAGGTTAACTTTCAAAGCCTTGAGCTTGCTAGCTAAAATGAAGTTGGGAGTCTTGGAAAAGATAAGAGTCTCACCACTATTTCACCTTGTCAACAAAACTCTTAAGACTTTAGCCACATATTTTCAAATGTGAAGGACCTACTACCCCTATGAAAGTCACCACAACCGAGGATGATCGGGAAATGATTCGAGCAAAGTCTAGGAAGCCTCCTCTATGACAATCCAGGAAACTAGGCTTCCCACTCCAGAGAGACCAAGAAACTATCAATTATGGTCCAAGAGGGAGATTCCTGATTATTTAAGTAGGTAAAAGTTCTGCCCACAAGAGGGAGGTCCATCCGGCCTTGATAAAAATGAAATAAAAAACTCCATCATAGTTGGTCATAAATGAGCTTTGCCTGATCTCTTACTAGGGAAGCTGGTAACATTGAAATCACCCCCAATGCCCAAGGAAAATTCCACTAGCTGAGTGAACCAGCCAACTCATCCCAAATGAGCCCTCTATCCCAATCAGAATTAGGGCCATAGAAACCCGCAAAAGACCCAATGAAATGATCCTCAACATTTCTAAGGTGATAGCCAAGGAGAATTCCCCCACACGTTCGTCGATCTTCTCCACCACTCTCCTATACCACAATCAAAACACCACTCGAGGCCCCTTTGGAGTCCAAAAACACCACATGATGGCAACTCCGCAAACTATGAACAACACTACGAGAAATGACTTAAAGCTTAGTTTCTTAGAACCAGACAATGTCAACCTTCCACTCTTTGAGTAAGTTTCTCACCCTTAGACATTTATCCCCCTCATTCAATCTTCTCTCATTCCATGATAACAGTTTAGGCTTCAAACATTTACCCCCCTTTCCTTACTTTTACGACGGCTTGATCTCACGCCTTTTGAATCGTAATTGATGGACCATTCCAACGTTCTTAACTCCCTATTGCCTTTATTCCTTTGTTTAGAACTAGAGGTTGAGCTCGCTGACAGTAGTGAGCTTCAATTTTGATAGCTATTAGAAGAGCCAAAAATTGCTCCTTAAAACCCACACACTAAATCCCCACAACCCGATGGGTTTCCTTCGCTCTTTGCACCTCCCAATCTGAGCACTCAAAACTTGAGCCACCAGAATTCCCCAACACAACAAGGGGATAAGAGCTTAGAAGGGTGCAGAGAGAGGCTTCCGTCCTATTGAATAGTTCTAGAACTCCATTTCCCTTGTCACACCTCAAATCCATCCCAGCTAATGCATTCAAAGCAAACCCTTAATCCCTAGAAACAACCCCATACGAGGAAAAGCAAGGATCAGGGGACGTGAAGCCAAGTTGTTAACCCCCACCTAGCCTAGGGCTGAAGGCGAGTGGAGGACAGTCTTCGTTAGTTGTTGGGAATGGAGGATAGTGTGGGTCAACGAGCTTGCCTGAGGAAGACTTTAACTCTTGAATCAACTTGTCTGATCGAGACCTTGTTGGACAAAGAAGACCCACTTCTAGTCTCACCGGCAACTGTTGAAAGTGATGGAAAGAGATTAACGACACTGAAACGGTAGCTGCTGACCTAAGACTAGAATCGCCGATGATCATCTTCTTTGGCCGAGGTTGAATTGACAATCAGACCATTTGAAGTGCTAAGCGGGGCAGATCCATTGGGAATGGAAGTCAGTGGCTATTCGAGGTGGCGAGACGACAGTCGAGCCACCAGCAAAGGTCGGACTTGTCGGTCATTGGGCGTATCCATACCCGTGACCTTCTTCGAGCCCAAACTCGTAACCTTCTTTGTATTGGATCCTTGCCCCTTAAACCCGGGCTGACCCAAAACCCGTTTACAAAACTTGGGTTTGAAAGAGAATTTGGGCTGAGGACCCTCGAAGCCCAGCTTGGCCTTCCCTTTAGCTTCACAGGCTTTAAATCATGCGTTAACATTTGGGCCTTCAGTTAAACTAAGCATTGGCTCACGAGGGCCTTCAATTAGTGGCCTAGGTGTAGGATCCATCAATCCACAGGCACACCAACTCAAAGCCCGAGTCCAACCACTTTAAACACCTTAGCACGCACCTTTTGATGCAAGTTAACGTGTTTTTGAAGGAGCGACTGTCTAGACTTACACCAAAATGGGCTCTGTCTTCTTTGTCAACATCTTCTCCATCTCCAGACGTAATGTGAGAGTCGCTGTGCCTTGTCAACAACAACTTCTCGTTCGGTGCAGGCTTTTCAAGAATCTCGGAGCTGCCCTTCAATATGAGGGACTTTGCTAGAGGCTTTGGCTCTTTTGCTGATGGTCTTGTTTCCAACGTCAAAGGCTTCGGCTCCTTTGTTGGGTGCATCAGCACCTCTGTAAAAGACATTTTTCCTCCCACCTCCACCTTTGATTTTTGTTCAGACGTTGATTTGCTGTTACAACTGCTGTAAATGGACTTGGTATACTTCTCGACCACCCGCAGCTCCGAAGCGAATGATGTCCAACGTTTGCCGTTTCTCCATTCCGATACTAAAATAAATACCCTCCTTCTACCACCTCCGTATTCCTCCAAAACTAGAAAACACTTGTGCTTATTAGTACACCACTGAGTAATAATGCGGGGAAAGCCAGCTTGGGATCGTTTCCAGAATATCACAAACCTAATAAGAGCTTAAGATGTGTTCTCAACCTCTGTTTTTGAGTTGTTACACAACAACTCCTCTATGAATTTGCAAAGATATGTTTTGGTCATGTCCCTATGTCCATAATTGTGGGAATAGAGAGAGAGGTGTTCTATGAATCTGCAAAGATATGTTTTGGTCGTGTCCCTATGTCCATAATTGTGGGAATTGTGTGCCTAACAACCTTTGTTCTCGAGTTGTGTGTGTGTGTGTCAACCTAATAAGAGCTTAAGATGTGTTCTCAACCTCTGTTTTTGAGTTGTTACACAACAACTCCCTAGAGGAAGGGCTAAGCAAGGAGGACAACGGGTAGGAGAAATAGAGGTTTGGGCTCTAGAGGGGTTTGGTACTCGATCGCAGACATTTTTGGAACACCTCTAACAGAGGGCCTACGGTAGAAGGGCTAATCGGTTATTTCTTTCGGCGTCCCAAACATGCCAATAATAGTGGTGTTCTAATGGGGTTCATGGGTCGTATGGGGTAAGTTTGTGAAAAAATATTAGGAGGGGTTGGAGGGAGTTTTCTAGTTGTACCATATTTGAGGTGGGGGATAGCTTCAAAATTAGATTCTGACATGACAAGTGGTATGGGGATTAGGTACTTAAGGATATTTTCCTGGATTTGTATAGTATTGCTTGTGTGAAGGATGCTTCCGTGGTAGATTTCTTGGAGTTCTCCAATGATTTCCATTAGTGGAATGTAAGCTTTATTAGAGATGCTCATAACTTGGAGGTGGATGTCTTTGCTTCGTTTTTAAACTGGTTGTACTCCTTTAGATTAAGACGGGGAGGTGAAGACAAGCTTCATTGGGATCCCTCCAAGAGGGGGAAGTTTGACGTTAGATTGTTCTACAACGTTCTTGTACCTCAGGATAAGACCCCATCCTTTGGAAGAGTATTTGCCAGAATAAGGTCTTCTTGAGAGCATCGTTTTTTTGTTTGGACAGCCACCCTAGGGAAGGTCCTCACCATGGATAACCCAAGGAAACGGCATGTTATTGTGGTTGACTAGTGTTGTATGAGGAGTGGAGAGTCTATGGATTACTTCCTTCTCCATTGTGAGATTGTCAGTGCCTTGTGGAGTGCCATTTTCAGTTGTGTTGGGTTAGCTTGGGTCATGCCTAAGAGAGTAGTAAACATTTTTGCTTGTTGGAGAGGGTTGGGTGGCAGTCCTCAGAGCACATCTATGTGGAGGATGGTTTTGTCCCGTCTTTGGAGGGAAAAAAATGATAGAGGTTTGAAGAGTGTGAGAGAATGGTGGCGGAACTTAAGTCTTTCTTTTTCAAAATTCTTTATCATTATTTTAATTTGTTTAGTTTTCATAATTTTCTTGATTTGTTCTCTCTTTCTAGTTAGGTGTTTCTCCTGTATACTTTATGTGAACTTGAGTTGGGCCTTTGCGCTTTTAATAAAAAAAAGAAGTAGTCTCTGTTGCCTGACGTGGCGATTCCTGAATTTGGACTCAAAACACAATCCTCGATGTACCGTAGAAATTTTTTGTATAGACTTGGTGGTAGAAAGATCTGTAGCTGCTGTGTCTTAATGGGCTTTAGACAATGCACTGTGTGCATTGTTCTAATAAGGGGTTATGGATAACCTCAATGGAGAGCTGCCTCTTAGAAAGTTTGCATTTACTTTGGATATCTCAATGGAGAGTCCCCTTTGCGCAAGTATTTATCAGTTTTTTTCTCTGAGGGAGCTGAAAAAGATTCTCTCAGATTGTGATTCAGTACTCCATAGTTGAATGATTTAATGGTCTGGCATAACTCTTTCTTCCACTTTTCATGTAATGACTAATCACAAGCTCCCTGTTTCATCATTATTGTGTTTCTTTTTGTGGACAATCGTTAATTGATATATGAAATACCTACCTACTATCTGATTCCTTTTATTACAGTGAAATGACTTGAGCTGGTTTCAGAATTTTTTGATATAGGTCAAAGGCTGTTGCTGAGGATGAGTCTACAGCAAGCTGTGCAACCTAAATCATCTACTAATGGTTTTGGCCGTCGAAGAGGTGAAAGAGAAGTAGGCACTAGGCTGGAGAATAAGTCACAGTCTGGAAAATCAAATCCCAGCAGATCAACAAATACTGGTGAACATCTCAGACCTGGATTGCTTTCAGTCTTACATTATATTCTTCTTATTCAGTGGCTGGTGTAGGGGCAATGACTGGTGGCAAAGCTGGCGGTTATGGGAGTCCTTCACGCGACAGGGTAATATATGTAATAACTTGTCTTATTGGGCATCATGTGGAAGTCCAGGTGAAAGATGGATCTATATACTCTGGAATATTTCATGCAACAAACACTGAAAAAGATTTTGGTATGTTTTGTTGGATTTGGTTCTGTTTAAGAGATTATGCTTTTGACTTTTAGTGTTGTAAATGGATCCAGTTACTGGTTTCCATGGAAGTCTTTTCTAGAACACATGCAATTCTCTTTGTCAATAACATTAACTTGCTTGTAACTCTCAGGAATCATCTTGAAAATGGCGCGCTTGACAAAGGATGGTTCTTTACGAGGGCAGAAGGCTACTGCAGAGTCTGTTAGCAAGGCACCTTTAAAGACTATTATTATACCTGCCAAAGAGCTTGTACAAGTTTTTGCAAAGGTTCTGCTGCATTTCTTGTATAGTTGTTTTTTTTGAAACTCTGCAATCTCAAATGTTGTTTCTCCTAGTGATTTGATTAGAAAAATAGATGATTAGTTGATATGTAGTTGTTTTGTTAAAATTCTGAATGGCTTGTTATGTATGATAGCAAGTCGATAGTCATGATTGTGTAATAGAGAAATCTTAGCCTTGTGTTAGATATTGTGGCTAAGTTTGCATTTCATCTATCTAATTGGGTTTAATGTTGATGTTGCCAGGGGGTGTCTGTAACCAGGGATGAGTTATCACATGAAGTTCAACATGAAAAGCAGCACGATCTTATGCTGGACTCCTCCATATCACAATCTCGATATGTTGAGATGGAGAGAGAACTAGAACCCTGGATCCCTGATGAAGATGATCCTCAATGTCCTGAAATGGATAATATATTTGATGGAACTTGGAATAGGTTGTTATAATAAATATTTATTTCCCCAAATATCTTGGTAATTGTTCTACAGTTCTGATAACTTCTCTTCCTGAGTAGGATCACATGTGGACTGTTTATTTTTTATTACCAGGCTTTTCTTCATTTATTTATATTGTGGCATCAAACTTGCTTCTTTTAAGTTTTAAATTGTTCTTCCCCCATTTATGGTTACCCTGATTAGATTGCTGTTTATAGTTGTTTGATCTCATATTATTCTGTAAATGTAACTTGGTTGGATGGATTTGTATTGAGATTACCTGGTTAAATCATACCAGACACACACTTACGAGCGCTTGTGCGCACACAGTTGAATACCTGAATACATGCATTCGTATATCTTCCTCCTTTTGTGTGTTTCCATACCTCAGTCATATCAAATTGCTGCTTTAATAGGAGAAAGTAAAACTAAGTGGCTAGTTATTTCCCTTATTAGAGGAAGGAATAAGGTCTGAATTAGGCACCATGAGGACCAATGAAAGTTAAGAAATTTTGCTTGAGGAGTTTTGATAAGACTGTAGGCATCTGATTTAGATAAGAATATGGCTTTATGTAGCATAAAATGGTGGAAAAGTGACATTGCTTTACCAATAGTTGGAATAAGCCTTACTTTAGCAATAGTTGATATTTTAATGAATATTTAAGTTTTTGAAACACCTAGGATCTTTTTCTTTTTAATTTTGTGAGTGTCTTTTTAGCACTTCTGTTTTGTGGCTACTTGATGACTTTTGTGTTGTTTTCTTGGTAGGGGCTGGAATCAATTTGAAACCAACGAAACATTATTTGGAGTAAAAAGCACATTTGATGAGGAAATCTATACAACAAAACTTGAGAGAGGTCCTAACATGGATGAGTTGGAAAAGAAAGCTTTAAGAATAGCTAGAGAAATTGAGGGTGAGGAAACCCAAGATCTTCATTTAGCAGAGGTGAGGTTATTCTAGAATCATTTTCTGCCTATATAAACTATTTTCTTCATTAATTGGTCTCTCCAAACTCCTTTTATGTTTCATGTTGATTTTTTCTAACAGGAGAGAGGCACTGGTTTGCATGAAGATTTTGATATTGATGAGGAGACTAGATTCTCTTCTGTCTACAGGGGTAATGTGGTTGGCGATAGTGGGTATGAAGGACATGAAGATATGTTGGATTCATGTAATATGGAAACCTTTGGTGCTTCTGATTCTGTCCCTAAGAGGTCCACTGATTTGACTATTGGGAAAAGCAACACTGGAACTCGGACTACGTCAAGCTCTTCCTCTAAGGTAGTTCCTCATTACTCTCATTTTGTTTAATTTAAGCTATCTTGATTAGCTGTTGTACTATGACTATGTTCTGATCAATTATACTTGAGAAAGTAATAGGTCGATGATTTGTGGACCCATTGTCTGAAGGTGATTTTATTGGAATTTTAAAGTCAAACTGCTTATCCTTACATGCTATGTGTTTCTTTTATAGGGTTGGTTATAATATTTCACTCGTAGGATAACTCAACCTCTATGAAACATGAGCATGTAGAGTACCTAAGAGATTCTGAACTTGGACTCCAAACGTAAAACTATGATACCCAAACCCAATCCTAGAACAAATAAAGACCAAATATAAACACTTAATGATATAAGTCAACCAAAAATCATACACCATGGACCACTACTATAGCCCATGTCTAGCAAATCTAGGAAGTAGTGAAATTTCATGGACTCTTAAATCTTAGTACTTTCAGTAATTAAAATAAGGGTTAAATCTATAATCGGTTCCTATGGTTTACCTTTTTATCAAAAAGTTACTTGGGTTTTAAAAAGTTGCAAAATTGGCACCTCTGCTTTACAAGTTTATCAATTTGATCCTTTCACCTATGTGTCGTCTAAAAAACCAACAGAATTTTTGCTACGTGTATGAAAAGCCACACAAGACCAATAAAATGTTATTGCGTGTATCAAATGCCACCTTAACTTGACAGCTAACAAAAAAAAAATGATAAAAAAAACATAAAAGGGGGGTGAGTCTCCCCTTTCTGCCATCTGTGTGGCTAGACCACCTCGCTTCCTAGGGTTTAGGGGGCTCAGCCACCCCTAAAGAGGGGTTTTGGGGGTGGCTGGACCGCCCCATAACCTCACTTGGGGTGGTGGCTCGGGCCACCTCGAAAGCCCCTATGAGGGTGGCCAAACCCCCCCCCCCCCCCTTTCCGCGATCCTCTTTCAATTGTGGCCAAACACTCTCCCAGTTTAAGGGGTGGTTGGACCGCCCCCGGAAACTCTCTAAGGGCCCGGGCAAGATCACCAACCTCTCAAACCTCTTTCATGGGTGGCCTTCCCCCTCTAGGTGAGTAGGTGGTCGGGTCAACCTCAATGATCGAACCCCCCCCCCCAAAAGTGTCAAGTTGAGGTGGTATTTGCTACATGCAGTATGATTTTATTGTCTTACGTGGCTTTTTATATATGTAACAAAAAATTTGTTAGTTTTGTGGATTGCAAATGTACATAGGTATCTAATTGATAAACTTGTAAAGTACATGTTCCAATTTTGTCACCTTTTAAAAACCAGGTAACTTTTTAATAAAGAGTTAAACCATAGGTGCGGCAGTAAACAAACAAAGCAAATCGCGAACAAGCTCGGGCTTTGGCCTTGGTTATTACTCGACTTAGACCATTAGTTCTATTTATAAATGATGTTATTCCATGGTCACATAATATATTTATTGCCTCGATTATATAATATGAGCACAATAACTAGTATAAAACTTTAATTGCATACAGAAACTATGCTCTTAGCATTTAAATTTTAATTTTCCACGTGCCACGTGAACAGTAGGCTTGTATACAACTCGACTCCGTTAATCTTGTTCACACAACACACCACCACACACACATATATATGCAGGGGCGTAGCTAGCATTTTAGGTTTGGAGGGGCAAAATTGAAAAAAAAAATTTGGGGGGGGGTCAAATAAATTTTTTAAGGGTATATTTTTTAAAAATTAAAAAATTTTGGGGCAAAATTGAAAAAAAGAACATTTGAAGGGTAAAAAATAAATCTTAAAGAGTATATTTTAAAAAAATTTAAAAAATTTTGGGGGACCATAGCCCCCTCAAGGGGCCATGTGGCTACTGCCCCTCTATATATATATATTTTATCCTACAATTGTCCAAGCTATTTCGAGCTCAACCCATCTTGTTACTCCATGACTTAAACCTTAACCGACATAATTTTTCAGCCTTTTCCTTCTATAGCTCTCTGGCTTCCCTTGAAGGTAGTTGCTTCCCCTGGAAGAGTATATGGCGGACTCAGGCTCCTTTGAGGGCGGTCTTTTTTGCATGGTTGGCAGTTCTAGGCAAGATTCTCGTCTTGGGATAATCTTAAGAGGCGGCATGTCATCGTGATGGACAAATGTTGCATGTACAAGAGGAATGTGGCGTCTGTGGACCACCTTTTTCATTGCAAAGTGGCTTTCGCGATTTGAAGCGCTTTTTTAAGTTGTTTTAGGCTGTCCTGGGTTATGCCTAGACGTGTTGTTAATCTCTATGATTATTGGTGGTCCTCTGGCACGCCAAAGAGTGCAATGGTGTGGAAAATGGTGCCTATGTGCTTCTTTTGGTGTTTGTGGAGGGAAATGATTGATAGAAACTTTAAGGACAGGGAGAAGATACGGAGGAAATTTTATATTTGTTTTACGAAACATTATATTTATAGACAGTGGCGTATGTTTCTCTTCTGCCACTTAGCTATAGTGATTTCTTTATTCGTTTTGCTCCATCTAGTTAGGTGTGTTTTTTTGTATGCTTCTTGCGTACTCAAGGGCGCTTTACAAGATTGACTTATTATTTATAAAAAAAAAAAAAAAATCCAGCCTTTTCCACCACAAAACTCAGACAATCCTAATGTCCCTCAATTACCTGGTGCCAGAGAAAAATCCTGCTACTTTGCTTTGTGATTCCAGTCAATCAAAACCCTTCAAAATTCTCTCTTTCCTAGCCTGATTTGAACCATAAACCCTCTACTTACTGTTCCCATCCTTCAGAGAACAGACATTTTTTTTTTCCTCTCAGATTTATTCTAATTAATCATTGACAAACACCCCCTGTTTCACTTTCCTATGTCAGATATGGTATTAGAACTCTGTTTTCGTACACAAATTTGGTATTAGAGGTTTTTGTCCTACATCATTAACCCAGGTGCATCCTGGAGTTTCAAGTTTATAAGAGATTGTATAGGGTAATTTCATAGCCTATTTAATTTCTTGAAACTTGTAATGCGTCGATGTTTCTTCATCTTCGAAGTGTAAATTGTGTCTACAGCACTGTTCTTATGACTTGGGGCTTTTATTCCAGCCTTAATTCCCACGTTTGTGATTTTTGTAGTGCCAGGTTGAGTGCTAGCAAAGGTTAACTAATAGCCATACCAAGCTTGATAAGATTGATTTTTGAATGATTTGTCATTTATGTATCTGTGAGACAGTCATGGTGCCGCAACTTTCCCCCAATATTTGAGCTGGCTATTTTCTGAGAGGCTCATAGTCCCGTAAACATTAGAGATTCTCATTTGCACTCTGTGAAGTATTGGTTTATTTTTCATTATGATTTTATTTTCTCAGTTAAATGCATGGTCTTAGATAAGTGATTAGGTGTGTATGGCAACTCACACTTACTAGAGAGTAGGATGGTGCAAGCAAGCGATTATTAACTGCTACTAACCACTAACCTCATAACTGCTTTGGTATGTAATATATATATTTATAATCGAAATATCATAAAAGGGCAAAGTACCACCCATGTACATAATCGAAATATCGTAAGTAGGAGTAGAAAAAAGTATAAAAAACTCATTAAACTAATCACAAATGAAAGTAAAAATGCAGCTGTCCAAGTAAAAAGATAATAAAAAAATGACGTAAGCTCCTAAAACAAATTCACCAAAACATGCTTAAGACCAAAACGACGTTGTTTTGGTATAGGGTTTTCATCTTTCGTTTAGGGTTTTTTCTTTCTCTTCTTCTTTGAGTAATTTCTTTCTCTCCTCTCACACTCACGCCACAGGCCCAATCTCAGCCTCTCAGTGCAGGCCCTATCTCAGCCTCTCTCTCTCTCACTCTCTCATCCATATTTAAATCAAGATGTGGATTTCATCTAAAACACTTAAGCTTTTGTTTAAACAAAAACCACTAAAACAGGCTTAAAACAGTTTCAAAATTATTTAAAATAGCCCTAAAAAGATACCCAAAACATTAAAATAGGCCTATTACTTAATAGGTGGTTAGCGGTGTGGTTTTGCCTTTAATAACCGCAATAATCGCACGGTTAGTGGTTCATAACCACCCGCCTAGGCGGGCATATGTTGTTACCTAAAAGTGATAACCGTTTAATGCGGATAACTGCATTTGCAACCGCTTATACAGACTTATTAGGGAGATACATGGATTCTCTTTCTTTTGTTACATACTTATCTAGAAGGTTCTTACAACAGCTGTTTCTACTGCAATTTTCTTGAATCCAACCATTTCCCTGAATATGTAGTGCTTTGTGTGTTTTTTTTTACCGGCTATTACAGTCCGAGTATGTTTTGTGGCTTATACAAAAAATGAATATCTCTGCTCAAAACATGGTAAAGTTTACCCCCGAACATACTCCTATGATCCTGTATTCCGAGGCTTTCCAATTTTTAAATCAATAGAACTTCATTATGGGTTCTGAATCTTTATCCAATACAGCGTTTTTTATTTTTTTATTTTTGCAGTTCTCATGAGTTACCAAAGATATTTGTGCTGTTTAGCTAGCCATGATGTCTTTAAGGATGGTTTTTTTTTTTTTAGGGTGTGCAGGATCAAGCACATTCTTCCCAATCAAGTACTGGCTTGGATGTATGCCGCTCTGGTTCTCATGATCATGCCAAACAGCTGGCATCTGAACTTCCTTTTAAAAGCTTTCCTGCTTCAGATGGCGAAAGCAGGTTTTTGTTAATATTTGCTTATTGTATGTCGTATTCTTAAGTACTTGTTTCCTTGAGATATTAATTGCATACAGCTTCATGAGAATGGATTTCCCAAATGTTAAGCTCTATGTTTTGTCCTTATTTTTGTTTACTAAATTTAGCATTTAAAAATTGCAGGGTCCACGAGAATCGAGCCAGTGAACATGGAGACAATAATAAATTGGAAGAGAAGAAGATGGTGAGCTGAAATTCCTTAACTAATATCTTTTCCTCATGGTAACTTGGAGGTGCCTCATGATTGCTTTAGATGTTTTAACATACATGTTTTGTGTTTTTGTTATTCATCAAAAAATGTTGTCTTTTTGTTAATCCTAATGCAGCTAGCTGAGGATGCGCACTTGTCAAAGCCTGAGGGTGAGTGAAATTTCTTGCCCATATGCCTGCCAAGTATTAATTCCAAATGAAGTTATTCAAATATCTGGCTACTTAAGTTTAAGCATGAAAATAATGTCCATGGACATTAATATGATGCTCAAAATATGATTTTGATCATCGAACAATGTTAAATTTCAATTCCATTTGTGAACTATTGATTGTTTCGATTTAATCCTTGAAGTTTTAAAAACACTTCATACCTTATCTTGTTGTAGTATCACTATGAGAACAACAATAATTATTGATGCACTTTTCTGTACACATGTTCTTCAAATGCTTACATGACACGTTAGGACAGGTATTGGTTTCACAAAATCAGAAGATCTGGGGACATGAATATATTATTTAGAGAAACAGCACATTGTGTTCCTTAACGTGTGTGTTATGTGTTTCCACATGTTCTATTTTTGTGAGATGAGTATGGCCTAATATGTCATGTTAGCATTACAAGGATGTGTACAAAAAAAGTTTCAAAGCAACAATTGCTCTTACTGTATTGCTTTTATTAGAACGGAGCTTACTTTAATCAGTTCTTTTGCTTTCTCAACTTTTTTCCCCAATCAGTTATATTATCTTCTGCATGCTGCATAATGGTATTTTTTTGGCAGTCGCAAACTTAGTCTAAAAACTATGACACATGTTTTATGTAGATTCACGCTCATCCTTGAATAAGAAGAAAGATGGCTCTGATATAGGGGGATTATCCCCTGAAGCCACCTCTTACGCTGCATCATCTGGCGTTCTGTCAAAGGGTCATGAAAAGATGAGTTTGCCTGGTGAACAGTCTGAGAGTATTGTATCTGGCAAATTGCATGGAGAAACACAATCTCTAAACTCTAGTGGACAACCAGGTAGTTCTACACCATCCAGTTCAGGCAGTGCCCTGGTTTTTAGTGGGCCTGGTTTATCACCAAGTTCATCAGTGGGTTCGATATCTTCTGAAAAGTCAACCCTGAATCCCCATGCCAAGGTATGGTTGATTAGATCTTGAAATGTTTTACTTGCTTAATTGACATCAGGATACGGAGTTGGTCAAACACAGGATTATTAGTGAAAATATAAAAATTGTATTTAATACTTGCTTGTGTATGTGTTTTGTTCTTCTGCTAATTAAGGTGTGTTTTTCATTCTTATCAACTTTGTTCTCAGGAATTTAAACTCAATCCTAATGCAAAGAGCTTCATTCCATCTCAACCGCCTGTTAGGCCTCATTCCCCTGTTTCTGATGGATCTTTCTATTTTCCACCAAATGTCTCTGCTGTGCCACATATGCCCGGCATGCCCGTCGGCCTTGGAGTAAGTATTAATATTATAATTGTGCTTTGCATTTGGTTCTACTTGTTTATGCTTATGGCTATCTTCCATGGTGTGAACAGATGGGACCCTCATATCCCGGGCACCAGCCTGTTATATTTAATCCACAGATGGCACCAATGCAGTCGCCACCAGCAGCATATTTTCCTGCTAATGGGCCTCCGGTACGACATTATTCACAACTTCTTGTTGGAGGCTACTAAAGAATTCTTGTGAAGATGTTATGTTAGTATTTAAATTAAAATCTTCCTAGTGACTGCTTTATATCTCTCTATTGCAGTATGGGCCACAGATGCTTGTTGGCCACCCTAGGCCAGTGTTGTACTACCAACCTGTAAGCAATTCTGATCATCTTCTGAATACTGTTATTATCTTGGTTCAAGAATCTATTTTACCTCTGCGTTATGACTTTTTATTTATTTATTTTTATTGGCATTCAAAGAAGCAGCTTGTATTTCTTGTTTATTTCCTGAAGCAACTTCGGCTTTTGGATAAGGAACATGCATGATTGTTCAAACTGCATTTTTTTTGCATTGTTTTTTAAAGACCAATTATGATGAGTCAGGTTCTATTTGGTTTAATGTCTCTCTTTATACGTTGATGCATATATCCTTGCCTTGCCATAGCCCATAGGGGGCAGTGTTGGTGCATCATCTGGTATGCTTCTCTTGCAGAATAGGATAGATTTTAGGCAAGTAATGGAATTATTTGTTTGACTTTTACAGGAAATGCCATACAAAGGCCGAGACTTTTAGCTGCTGGTTGGCTGGCCAATTTACAGAGACAGGTTTATCAAGTCATAGCTCAACAGTGCTTACATTTTCCGTTTCTCACAAACAATACTATGGTCATGACATGATGGCTTGGAGCTCAACTATGCTTTTATTAACTTTGAGAAAAAGTTTTCTAATTCCTGACTCGACTCTAATCGGTGAACAATGGTTGTTTATTGATATATTTTTCTTGATATTTAATCCCAAAAATAATTATTGTTCATTGCGTTATATCAGTGGCCATAAACTTGAACTGACAATGTTTTGAATGAAAGTTATTATCAAGTATGAGTCACTAAATAAAGGAGATTTTGAATTGTGTACAAGTGTTAAATATTTGGTAGTTGATTATTAAAGAACACTAGGATCGTTTTCTACCCCCAAATCAACAAACACTTAAAGCAATATATATGAGAATAAATTGCAAGGAACAATGTTTAAACAACACATCGACAAAGTCAAGCAAACATCAACAACACAAGGATTTGTTGATGAAGTCGAAATTTCAAGAACACATGAAGGAACAAAATCGCTTTGGAGTAGTCAAACTCGGAAAATTATTATCACAAGAATATACAAATTATAGATAATAGAAATCCTTACAAACTCCTTGTAAAGTTTAGACTTTGTAAGAATGTCTAGACTTTGTAAGATCAACAAACTCCTTGCTTGTTTCCTAGCCTTACAATTTTCTCGTAGTACATCTTCTTATCAGCCCATCCGTAGACTTCTTGGTGCGAAGGTAGTGTATGGTTTTGGCTAGGTCATCAACACATCAAGAGAGGGAAATACATCTCTCTTGGAACACCAATAGTGAAGGGATACTCTTATATCCTCCCCAATACCAGAACATCCAAAGTGTGGAAGAGCAAGGGGAAGAATCACAACATCAAGAGAGGGAAAGCTCTAGAATTTGTTTACTTCCTCTCATGGAACAAGGAGAAGCAAGAATCTCAAGGTTCTCTCTGGAACTTTTCGTGTTCAACTCCCTTGTTCAACCCTAACAAGCATTTCATTCTATTTATAGAAGAGACAAGGGTAGAGCTGAAATTTTGTCAAAAGAGAAAATTGATCAATTAGGTTATCTTGGCCACAACTTTTGATCCCGAGCTCTAAATGATGCAAATTCAACGGCACTGGAAAGCTCTTTCTTAGATCTACAACTTTATGCTTCACAAGCTTCTTCAAATTCAAATGTTTTCAAAGTAAAAAATGACTTCAAAGTTGTTGCAGATGTGCAAATTCCTTCATGACGGAAATCTTGCCGTCATGATGGAGATAGGCAGAAATTTATTGTCTCAAATCATCATGAACCTGTAATGACGCATTCATGACGTTTAGAATTAGTATAGGGACGTTAGAACTTTGTCATGACGTCAGCTAGGTGGTGTCATGACTTCCAAATGACCCCTAAGTGATGTTCAAGTGTCGGGTCTCTCTCAAACACAAAAAATCTTTAAATAAGGGACATCGGAATGTCACCACTTCCGTCATAATGGGCTTCTTACGTCTTCCTAAAGAAAGCTTTCTGACCACATCTTTTATGACGGGTTCATGACGGAAGAAACCATAAGCTTTTTTTTTCAGAACGAATCCTTTATGATGGCTTCATGACAGAACCTTACAGTAGGTTTCAAAGCCTTCTTCAGCATACTTCGCTAGGACGACTACATGTCAGAACTAAGCAGTAGGTTTAAGTTCTTCTTGGATCAACTTCGTCATGACGGAGCCAGGTAATAAGTTCAAAATCTTCTCGGATCAACATCGTTGTGACGACTTCATAACGGAACCTCACAGTGAGTGCAAGAATTTCTCGATTCAACTTCGTCATGATGGCTACGTGATGTCTTCATGACAGAATCACCAGAACCCCAAAAAATGAACATTTTTCATACCAACCCTTGTGATATGAAAATAAACAATGAGACTAGTTTTGTCACACCAAATAGGGCCAATTTCTAAGATCTAACATTCTCCTTCTTTGGCCATTCAGTGACAAAACTAATATATCAGAGACAACAAAAGACACATGAAAATCACATTTTACAAGCCCACCCTAACCTAACAAATCATTACTAGACTAAGGTTGATCATTAATGTGAACTGTACTTGTTCTTTGGAAACATTGAACAAATCATTAAACGCATAGGGAATAAATAATGTCAATCCATATCAAAGTTAGAATAGAAAGCATCAATGAATAGATACACCAAACGTGGATAAAGTTTATTCTAACAACCCCATAATCTCTCCCTTCAATGCAACTTGTTTGCCTTTTTTTCACAATGGACAAAGGGGCATAAAATGGAACATATCCTCCCCATATTAACAACTCAAACGATAGAACAAGAGGGAAGAGAATAAACAACAGTATATCAATAAGGATGACACATGTGAAAAACATTTAAATGAAGCATCATATATAAAGAAGTATGTCCTAAAACAGAGAGTATTGAAATATCTCATAAAATATGTCAAAGAAAACATGAAAGATGAAAGATACAACAATAATAAGATGACTCTAATGTTAACTCCCCCTTAACATGAGCAACATCTCCCTAGTAGGTGTCCCGCACTGTTAACCATATTTTCCTTTTTTTTTTTGGTCATAAATGATAAAGGAAGGAGCTTAAGCGGCATCACTTGCATCCTCGACAGGTATATATTTAGGGAGGTACAACACTTGCACAATCACAATAAATTTCATCAAATAGAGGTCAAGATTATAAGAGATGTATATAGAAAACATCTAAACAAAGTAAAAAAGATGAAAATTACAAAAACAAGAAACACATCAAACAACTCCCATTTAATATAGGCACGCCCTAGTAGGTGTCCCAAATTATTGTCCACATTCTGTTCCTTATAGGCATAAAGGATAAGAGAGGAACTCAAGTAGTCTGTCTAGGGAGGATCATCTTAGAGGGAAGTACAAAAGACCAAAACATGAAGTATGACATAAAAAGCTCAAGAAAAAAACAAACACTTTGAGGACAAAACACAAACATGACAGCACAGTAGGCTTCAAACTATGCACATGAAAGAAACAAACAAGTCCAAAGAAACACATCTTATTCAAATGGCCATTTCATGCTATCCAAACAAAGTTGAGATACATGAAAACAGAAGCCCAAAGAAAAAGACTACAACCAACATAGCATTTGTAAATCCCAAACACATTCTAACAATAAGGCACAACCTTACAATCACAGCATATGAATGATCAATTGCGATCTCTCAACACACAATCAAAAGGCAATTGTCACCAATTTCACATATTACGAGAATATGTTATCAAGACACTCTGCATGTGTGAATGCAACTCAAAACACCCGAACATGTTCAGATTAAAAAAAAAAAAAAAAAAAACACGACCGAGAACCATGAACCTTAAATTCTCCCCAAAAACAATTTCCAAAGTAAAGGATCAAATGTGCGAGTCAAGAAAATGAAATACCAACCCTACATCCAAAATACGTGAGCATGTGAATCAAAGTTTCTCCACTGATGAAACAAGCAAGCTTAGATGTGTGCCTTAACATTCGGCACATGGCTACACGTTCAACTAGAGAGAGGCTACTTTCCTGGTCAATCGAGTCAAGATCAGTCAATAGAGGATGTGTAACAGAATCCACAACAGTTGATTATTCAACGAGATCCACGGATTCAACTTCACCTATTGAACTTACCGTCTAGCCGAAGCAAACTACCTATGCTCCTACTGCACGTAGGCTTTGAAGCTAAACTTGCACAACAAGAGTTAAATGCACTCAATTCATCGAAACAACACAAGAAAAATGCTTAATTCTCTATAAATGCCTAAGAAACAAACACATGCATTACAACTACACAAAATAAAGATCCCAAATATTGAAAGTGAATAACCATAGGTTCATCCAAATTTCAAAAACATAATCAATGGGACAACAAGCATGCAATAGGCAAGAAGGATAGTGATGCACAACTAACAAGAGTGCATGTGTGTGGACAACCATATACTAAGGCCAAGACAACCCTAAGTGTGACAACCTCTTAAACTCAAACCCACTTACCAATCCTAAGAAGGAATGCGTGTAAATGAGATGATCAAAGAATGAGAGCATATGAAACACGGTTTAAATTAATGAAGGCTCACTAAAGTTCAGCACATAAACCACATACAAAGCCAAAAACCTAAGTTAATGACATTGTGAAAACCTAATGCACACTAGCATGTCTTAGAATGCAATGCTCCAAAAAAAAAAAAAAACACAAAGTCAAGGTTAAGAGAAACGAAGATTATTAAGGCTTCAAGATTGAGTTTGTAACCTTTAGGAAATGCCGAACAAAAATGAATGCAAACCTAGGTTTTAAATGACATAAAGAGAGGTGCAAGACATGATCAAGACTCTAAATGCATGCACACAATTAACAAATTTTTTAGAAACAATAACACATCTTTTTGTGAGAGAGAGATCAAGATTGAGGAGAGACACATCTCAATCATATATTAAAAACAACTTTCTCTCTTTTTATAAACAAGCACATGCCATTTTTAAAGACACTTAACCATACACTTGTGATAATCATAAACAAGGATGCACCCAATATGATCACAATGTGTACCAAAATTTACATTTTACACAAACATGATGGTTTTTCAACTCACTCAAGGCAATTGAGACAATGGCAACCATAAGGCATGTCAAGTGATGTGCGTGTGTGACATATTTCACAAGTGAGGACAAGACTTTACATATGCAAGGAGGAGAGACAACTTTACATTGGGACTAGGCAAACCATGAGACTCAAAAGTCAAGCTTTATAGCTACCATGGCCAAAAGACACTTACACACCCATTCCTAATAAACTCAAGTATTTTGATTTTGAGTCTTAAGTCCCGTAGGCATTTCACATTTTTTTGCAATGAATTGACATTGGCTTTTTCTATAAAGACTTAAAAAGAAAAACATTTTAAATGTTGTGTTTATTTTCTTTGAAATTTTCATTTTTGATAAACACTTGATTTTAGATCACATTTTGCTTTTTTATTGAAAATGTGATGCCATAAGTATTTTTGCCTCATCTTCAACAGGTGTGTAAACAATTTGGTCTTAGGCGCTACCACATTCACACATAATATTTCCTATACGGTCTAACACATGTAGCTTATCTCAAGCTTGTGAGACAATGTGCAAGAGGATGGCAATTCTTAGACAAGCCATTATGAATAAATGCGCACACACATTTAAACACAACCATCATATACATCAATTTCCAAACAATAGGGTATACACATGACATGATGAGTGAACTAATCAATGAATGACAAGAGGAAATTGAGAAACTTTAAATGTGCATTTAAATTGTCATGGTCTTCTCTTACTTTCCTTAAAAATAAAACCACACAAAAGAAAACACACACACCAAAAAGAAGCACAAATGAAGATTTAAACAAAAAGTATGCATGCAAACCAAATAAAAATGCATGTTCTAGGATGCATGAAGAATGCATGAAGCTCACATCTAGGCATACCACAAACTACCTACCTTAGGTAGGTCTCTCATCACTCCCTCTCAAGGGCTAAGGGAACACCACTTTCTTGGACTCATACCTATTTCTTCTAGGCAAAATCCTTTCACTTTTCCTAAGTAGAGTGGTATCTTTCTTAGGTTATTTATACCTTAGCAAACGACAATGGGTACGAGAATGACCCATTTTGCCACAAAGGTGTCACTTAGGGACAAACATTGAAAAAAGTTGTCTCTTGAGAGGATACAAACCCTTAACCTCATATTTCAAGGGAATCCTAACAATTTGCCATTGTTCTACAATCTTTGGTCCAATCGATACTAAGGCACCCTTTCCTTTAACCAACATCCTAGAACTAGAACTAGGGGCAAAAACCGTATGGGGGCAACATTCTCAAAGCAAGGAGGATAGAATTAAAATTTCCTTTGTTGTGGAAGCACTTTTATAAAAAAATATTTCCACACGTCCCCAAAGGTTTTTTCTCAAGGAAGGGTCAAATATAACACTAGAAAGATTAGGCACAATAGTCACAAGTACATCTTCTAGGCATTTAAGATTGTTAATAAGCATATAGTTTTCATGTCCAAAACCAAAACACTCATGACACTTGATGCCTTGAGTATCCTTCTCTTTCTTGTCCTTATCGTTACTCCGAACATTAAGGGATCGAGCAGTAGTCATAATACAAGGCGTAAAGGAACACACTCATGACGTTAGTTTAAAAGGAGTGAACCCATTTTGATACCAACTGAAAGAACACTAGGATCGTGTTCTACCCCCAAATCAACAAACACTTCAAGCAATATATATGAAAATAAATTGCAAGGAACAATATTTA
>FXXK01000045.1:1680009-1700535 GCA_900184695.1 Betula pendula | reverse complement strand
CATTTCTACTAATACTTGCAAATAATCCCTCCATGAGATATTCATAGAAGAATAAAGTACTCTAATTTTAATTGTCACCTTATTCAATCTACACCTTTAATCCTTGAATTTAAGATTTAAGAGAAGTTATTATGAAGTTTCTTTGAATATAAAATATAAAGTATTTTTTATAATAGAAGCTACTGCTAGTGCTCTAATGGGTCTATCATTTTTAAGGAGTGGATAATTATTTATTTTCATTAGAGCACTAACAGCACATTCTATTAGATTTTCTTTAAATGTAAAGAACCAAACTACTTTTTGCTTTCCTATTCAAATAAATTCCTAGATAATTCCTTATTCTTTTCCTTATTCATTTAAATATTCTTTAAATTAAATAATAGGAAAAGAAAGAGAAAAGAAAAATCATTTAAATATCGTTTCAACCAAAGGCTAGAAGAAAGAGAAAGGAAAGAAAATTCTTTTTATATTAAAATAATGTTAAAGAAACTACTTTTGTTTCCTTAGATTTACGGTACAACTTTTAATTGGCTCTCTTGGTGTTTCTTTAGTTTATGAAACAATAAAGAAATCTGTTTCAAGAATTTTTTTAAAAGTTTTCCCACATTTAATAAAGGGAATGAATTTTACAGAAACTAATGTTAGTGATCTACCTTAACACTAATTGAGAGTTTGATCCAATCCCCCCAAACACTAATTGCATGTTCTAAACCTCAGATGCAATTAATGGCGTATCCTGTTTACATTTAACCTGATTGATTGTGTTGTGTTTCCTTAATTTGTAACATCAAGCATGTGTATGCATGAATCTATGATGCTTTTAAAGAGGCCTGTTTAGATCTGTTTCTCTCTCAATGAAGAGGCATATATATTTAGATTTTTTAAATGCAGTGCTTTTCACGAAATCTGAGCTTTTTCAGAGGTCAGAATTAGGTACCTTCACTGAGGCCTCTAAAAGGAAAGGTGGTAAACTTAAGAGAGGAGCCGGGCGGCTTATATAATATAGGTGTTAATTAATTAAGCAGTAGGACATGCAGAGGTTGTTGCCTCGGGAGATATCTTTGTTCTTATTGGGTTATTGGTGGGTGGGTCCAGCTTTAGACAGAATATTAATAGAGTATCTTTTTTGGGTGATGGGCAGCTAGTGTGTTAGTAGTCATCTGGTCATGGAAGCACATGATCAGATTTCATGGAGTATTTTTGATCAGCTCAAAAAATCTCTGCTTGCAATGAGTTGGTGACGCCCATTGTATATATTAGACTGCTGCCTAGGGCTCTAGGACTGTTAATTATTCGTACATCCTTGTTTTGCTGCTGATTCCCTAGTTCAACAACTTCTTTTGCTTTTACCTGAGCATTAAACCCTAGTTTTGAGTTAAGGTGTAATATTATAGTACTTCTGAAGCTTTTGTAGGTACGTTTAAAACGTGAAGAAATTAGAAAGAAACTAAAAATAAATAAATAGCGGGATAAAAAAAGAACAAAAACAAGATTTTATGTGATTGATTTAGTTTATGATTTACATTTATACGATAAAGTTATAAGGACTATATTTTACTCTTTTTCACTTAAATTTACAATAAACAATGTCTCTATTTATAACTTATAAATAGGTAAAAAGAATACAAAATAGTATGATAGATCAAATCAAATTAGAATTAAATGTCTTAAAATCTGATTTTATTTAATTATAATAAAGTACAATCAATGATGAAATTAAATCCCATATGTACTGCATGTCTCATATACTTATTTTCAAGTAATTAAGGGAGGTTTGTTAATATTGTTGGATTTTTTTTTAAAATGTATTTCCTTATGACATAAATGTAAAAATAACTTCGAATGATATATATGTGTTTTGGATTATTTGTAAATGCTTTTGTTTTAAGAATAAAAAAAAAAAAACTTTAACAAACATAATTAGTCGAAGCTTATTATACGATACGTTTGATATCAAATTTTTGTGGGTTATATGTAGAATGTGCTCATAAAAATGAGCTAACATAACAATAAACACTTATAATTGTTAAGCTTTTGAAATAAGTAGTAATATTTAACATGTATTAGAGCAAAAGTTTTGAATTCGAATATTATTTCTATCGTTCACCTCTCATTCAGTTAAATATTTTCAGCGTTTGTTGCCATTATCTTATTAAGTAGGGGATCGAGTTTTATAGCCATATACCGTGAGAGAGAAAAAGTGGTAAAACTCTCTTCTAAACTTTTTTGTAATTTAATCAAGCCTAGAATGTGATCTTAATTTCATAAATTAACCCAAAATCATGAAGCTTATTAGAGTTGGATTTTATATTTTGAAAAAATACACTTTATCTCCTTCCCTTTCCCTTTCTCTCTAAGTATCACCATGCAGTTTGACATTTTTACCTACATAGTTTAAAAAGTGATATTTGAACCCCATAAATCATCAAATTGTGACACTTTGCACCTTTTGTTGATGTGGCTCAACCAAAAAAAAAATAAAGTTAATAAAAGGATGAAAGAAAAACAAATTAAGGAGTGGTCAAGCTACCCCTTATAACCAACTTAGGGATGATCAAACCATCCCAAATGAACAAATAGGGATAACCGAAACTATTTTTAAGTCATTTGAGGGTGGCCAAAACGCATCCAATGGCCAAATGAGAGTTTTTTGGCCACCCCTAAATGTTTTTTGTTTTTCTGTTTTCTTTATTTTTTAACCATTTTTTTTATTACGTGTAACAATTAAGTTGCAGTTATTTGGGCTAAAATGTCACGTGCAACCTATGTTCCGTCCAAATAAACCAAACAAAAATTAATAAAGGAGTAAAATGTCGCAATTTGATAGTTTCGTAGAGTTTAAAGTGCCATTTTCTTGAACGTAAAAATGTCAAAGTGGTATATATATATTTTCACTTATATTCCCTTAATTTTGTCTCTTTCCTAACCCTGTTTGCACTTCACTCATGAGGTGGCTGTCCACTTAAGCTGTGTCAAAGACAAAAAGTTTGTCTTTTCTCTTCCCTTACACGTGAGGTAGAAAGAAAGAGAAAACAGATCACTCCGCTCTATCTTCCAGAGAAGAAGACTTTTGAGGTTTTGAGACTAATCTTCATCAAAGTTTTCATCCTTGCAATTGCTTCGATCTCGCAAGAAGAAAAAAAGAAAATCATGATCAAATTGATTTAGTTTTTTAATTTGGTTTTTGTTTACCGGATCAGAGTGATGTACTATTGGTAAGAAAGCGGCCTCCCACTATCATCTGAAAATGGTTGGAAGAAAAAGAATTGGATATCCTAATCATGTAAGTCCAAAAAAAAAAAAAAGGCTTAAGTGTTAAATAATTTTTTCCTTCCTAAAAATCTGTGAGGGGCCCGCAGAGGTGAGAAGCGCGGGCGCTGGGTCACAAGGGACAGAAAGGTCATGAAGGGGTGAACACACAAAGACAGAAACACTCACAAAGGCATTTTGCGTGCTGTAGAAAAACTACAGCATGCAAGCTGTAAACAAAATAAAGGGCCCAGATCAATTGAAAAAAAAAATTTCAATTGATTTGAGCCCTTAAATTTCTACAGCTTCCATGCTGTAGTAAAAACTACAGCATGGAAGCCTCAGTGAGTGTCAAATGAGGGGGTTGAAAATGTGTGGATCTTATTCACTACAAGGTGGCTGTCTGGGCGCTCTGAACCACACAGCACGCACCACTACAGTTCTCGCCTGATACAAAAAAACTGATCGAGAAACCGATAACAACAGTCAATTACACCCAACTCAACAAGACAGAGAAAGATAGAGTAATTGCTCTGATGAAGGGTATGTTTCCCTCCTTCCATCTGTTTGTGGAAATGCCAGCCATCCTGACTCGCGCCCTCTTCCCACTCTATCCGTTGATCACGCACGCATTTTAGACCACCATGTGAAAAATCAAATCCCAATTGCCAAATTCACATGCATTTTACTGTGGAAGATCGGGGAATTTAACTCTAAGACCAACAATATATATATATTATATATATATATATATATATATAATAACAGTTCATTTGATTTTTCTTTTGGGGTGACGAGCAATGACGTGAGATAGACTTTGGGAGGCAAAACCCAGCGACAGCTCTTTTGGCTCTAAAATCCCACTTTAGTTTACGGCCGGTTTTGCTGACGCACCAGCTAGTGCGATTTGTCCTCAGAATTAAATTCAAGTCGTACTTACAAAAAAAAAAAAAAGAAATTCAATTCGTCCAATCAAATCACCAAGAAGGCCAGTCCACCAAACCTCGCGGGAGATTTATTTCATAAGCAGTTCTTATAATAAGATTAGAATATAATGCAAAAAATGTAAATTGGTTTCATTTAGTTCTAAATAGCTCATTGAACTTTTAAAAGTGATTGAAAAATTATATATATATATATACCTAATTTCTGTACAAAATTTTGACGAATACTATTTAGTACCACGTCAACACCAATTATATTGTGACACGTGTCACTTATAATAATAAAAAAAAAGTATGAAAATATAAATAAAAAAAATTAAAAAAGAAAAATAGAGAGAGTGGTTGAGCCACCCCTCTAAGCAGATCCAAGGGTGGTTTGGCCACTTCAGGCCAACCAAAAGGGGTGGCTCCATTTTAATATTTTTACAATTTTTTTTATTGAAGGTGACAATATGATTGGTAATAACGTGACACCTGATAGTTTTTGTCAAAATTTGGATGGAAGTTGGGCCTAATGATCTATTTGTCTTTTTTATTACCACATGAAACTTTCAGTTACTTTTTAAACCTCAATGAGGTATTTGTTACTCGGCAAAAATACAAATGCTAATTTTACGTTTTTAATTGGTTCTACTTACAACAATTTCTTCATCGGATGTGAGTCTATTGCCACCACACAAACACTTGTTCCTATTGAACCTTTAGCTTTCAATGAGATCATAACATAACATAATAGACACCACTCAACTTAAAAAGGCTTAAGTTAATAGATTTGAGGCCAATTGTATTATATTAACCCTTTATTCTTATATTGTAAAATTTAATTATTTTTCACTCATGTATGTATACACAACATTCTTTAAGTCCACGACCACCCTTGATCTTGGATAGAGATTATCATAAATTTTGCTCCTTGCATTGCTAACAATTTAGGCATCAAATATGTGTGAACTCTTATGAAGCTCACCTGTCTGAGCAGGTTTTGGACAACTTGTCCTCTTTGCTTGAACAGGTAGACCATAGGGAGGCTCTCTCACATTTACCATTTGAATATATTGCTTGCAATATAAATAACAAATTACTGAGGATTCAAATCCCTTAACCTCCCCCCTCTCCTGCAGTCTCTTAATCTAATGAATTACAGCAAAGAGAGCCTCCAGTTACTATTTCCCATGTGAACCCCAACTCGTCTGTCATACCATTTCGTGTATCCTTGTAGACAAAAATAAAACCTTAGGATAAGCCCAATTGAGTAAAAGTTTCACGTTATGAGAACAAGAGAATCAACGATGATTTGTAATTGTTTAAATCGCCTTCTTGAGATTAGAGCTTTTATTTTTTGGAATACATGGAGTTGGTTCATGAATTTCATATTCTTCTCCGTTTGTCTTTAAGATTACTTAATAATAAAAAAAAGGTTTTCAAGTAGTGGATGAATCTCACGCTTTTAAGTAAGGAGGATGTCTAAGAGGGTCAGTTTAGAATTTAAATGGTCGATTCGTGTGGTTAGTACCATAAGATTTTCGAATTTTAGAGTGGCCCTACCTTGATTCAATTCCATATCGTTAAAAAAAAAAAAATTAAAAAAAAAATGTAAGGAGGATGAATATTGGTAATTTTAGATCAAATGGGAAATCGTGAAAGATTCTCATCATTCTATGTTTTACTTCTCAAAATTACTTAAAACAAAAATAAAAATAAAAATCCTTGATATGAATCTTCAATTGTCTTTATCATTGGAATTTGTTGCTTCACTCCTATTTGCCCTTAGAAACTTTAGCCCAGTTTTTTTGGTGTAACATACTGCTGGGATTTAAGCGGAAAAGAAAATGAAAGAAAAGCAAAAAAACCAAAAAAAAAAAAAAAAGGCAAACCCCAAACTTGAATTAATGTTTGCTTGCCTTTGATGGAGTATCTTGTTGTTAATGTGTGTGTATGTTTTTTTATTTTTTTAATCTTTATTTTTATTATTTTAATAATATTATATATTATACCTTCATTTTACTTGATTAATGTGGTAGTGTTTATCAATTCTTAAAAATTTTCTTTTTAACAAAGGTTGATGAACACTAACCACATAAGCTCAATAGGGTGGGGTATGTAGTAAGTAGCTTTATTTTAAAATAATAATAATAATAATAAATAAATAAAGTATTATGATGTAGTATAAATGTAAGAACTGTTTTTATGTTTTGAAAAATATTTTGTACTTTGAGTTATTCGTTAATATTTTTATTTTAAAAAAATAAAAAGTCAAAGTCAAAAACAAAATTGAACAAACAGTAACTAAAACTTTGAACTAGTGAATATTGGCCAGCAGAATTTGGGTTCTAATGGGAAAGACCATACATAATCCATTATTGGAGCTGATAGTGGGATTTTATTGCCCAAATGCCAATAGGCAATAGGCAATAGGCGACCAAAAGAGTCAAAGCTGCATTTACGGGGTAAAGCAAATTGCAAGGTAAGCGATTTTTACTTACTGTAGGGTTAGCACAGTCATTTTCAGTCCAAGTTGGCACCCCAATTTCACCAAAGGAGGTGCCCAAATCACTGTTACAGTGTATAGAAGGGCTCTGTAAGGAGGGTGATAGACTGTGAGACTGAAACTGAGAGCACAGAGGCACACTGCCTGGGGCCTGGGCAAAACCCACCAAAATCAAGCTGTCGTAAATAAAAACCTCCCCCCCCCCCCCACATTTTATTTATTGGAAATTGAACCTCACAGAATATCTGGCAATTCTGTCATACCTCCTCCCTTTTTAAATTACATTAAAGTAACAAAATTAATTAATTACTTCTTTTGCATTCGAAATATTCAACCCTTTATATATATATATATTTTTTTAAAAAAAAAAAACAATTCTTTAACACACAAGTGCTTATTAATACTTCTGCTGCGCTGCACTCTTATCTATCTCCTAGTAGAAACTTATAGCATCCATTCATAGGGAGAAAGAGACAGAGAGAGAGAGTTTCGCAAAGAGAGATAAGATCGAGTGCTCTTCAAGGGAGTATCTCTCAGCGCAACTCCAACTGCAAGCCAGCAAATTAAAGCTTATTTGCCAAAGTGACACAATATTGGTTCGATCATCATCACAACAACCATCACCATCGTCATCATTTACAAACTCAGACATCACCAGTACCCACCATGTCTGCAACTCAGGAGAAAGCAGAGCAAAAGCTTCTAACCCACCTCTTTTTGGTTTTCTTATCGCTGGCCAACCCCACAAAAGAAAACCCCAACTCGACGGACCCGGAAAAGCAAATACAGTTGGTTCTACCAACCGTCTCCGATATCATCTCCGAGAGTAAATCACTCATAAACCTTGCCTTCCCCATGGTCCTAACCGCCCTCATTCTCTACTCTCGCTCTATCCTCTCCATGCTCTTCCTCGGCTACCTCGGCGACCTCCAACTCGCCGCTGGCTCGCTGGCCATCGCTTTTGCCAATATTACCGGCTACTCCGTACTCTCGGGGCTAGCTCTAGGCATGGAGCCTCTCTGCTCCCAAGCCTTCGGAGCAAATCGTCCCAAGCTTCTATCTATAACCCTTCACCGCACAGTGATTTTCCTCCTCGTCTCTTCGATACCCATTTCCTTTCTCTGGCTCAACATGTCCAAAATCCTGCTTTATCTACAACAAGACCCCAGTATCACCCACATGGCTCACACGTACCTAATGTTCTCTCTCCCCGATCTTTTCTCCAACTCTTTCCTTTACCCAATCCGCATTTACCTTCGCGCTCAGGGCATCACCCACCCGGTCACGCTAGCATCCCTCGCTGGCACGGTTTTCCTCTTGCCAATGAACTTTTTGTTCGTCACCCACTTCCGGCTGGGCGTGGCCGGTGTAGCCGTAGCTTCAGCCTTCTCCAACCTCTTAGCGCTCTTATCCATTGTGTTATACGTGTGGGCCACCAAGCTGCACGAGCCGACCTGGACTGCGCCGAGCCGAGAGTGCTTAACCAACTGGAAGCCACTCCTCCGGCTTGCCGCTCCCAACTGCGTCTCAGTCTGCCTGGAATGGTGGTGGTACGAGATCATGATCGTCTTGTGTGGGCTCCTGGTGAACCCCAAGGCCACGGTGGCGTCAATGGGCGTCTTGATCCAAACGACGGCGTTGATTTACGTGTTCCCATCCTCGCTCAGTTTTGCCGTGTCCACACGTGTCGGAAACGAACTCGGAGCGAACAATCCGTACAGGGCTAAATTATCTGCTGTGGTCGCGGTGTTCCTGGCGGCCATAATGGGCCTATCAGCGATGACCTTTGCATCGGGGATGAGGGATAAGTGGGCCCGGATGTTCACCAACGACTCTGAGATCCTTCGGTTGACAGCAGCCGCTCTGCCGATCCTTGGGCTGTGCGAGCTCGGAAACTGTCCGCAGACTGTTGGGTGTGGGGTCCTCAGAGGCAGTGCGCGCCCGACTACGGCGGCTAATGTGAACCTGGGTGCATTTTATCTAGTGGGCATGCCCGTGGCGGTTGGGCTCGCATTCTACCTAAGCATTGGGTTTTGTGGGCTTTGGGTTGGGCTCTTGGCGGCCCAGATGTGCTGTGCTGGATTGATGTTGTACGTGATTGGGACCACCGACTGGGACCTCCAAGCTTGGAGGGCCCAAATGCTAACACGCACCGGGGGTGAAAACGTGGAGGTTGAGCTAACCAACGATGACATGGGTGAGGAGGAGAAAGAGCAACTGATTTCTATTGTCGTCACTCGTTCCTGTCAACCCAAAGACTCAAATTAAGAAACTGAAAGTCTTTTTTTTATTTTTAATCTTTTATCTTTTATCTTTTTTTCTTTTTTTTTCTTTTTTTTTTTTTATTGTGGACACAATCATCCATTGTGAATTATTAACCATCGATCGATAAATTTGTTCTTTTTATTTTTTTGTTTGGTCGAGTTGGGAGAGATGGGTCATCCTAAGTGAAAAGGATAAAGATAATTCTTTTTTATTTATTTATTGGGTGTGGGTATATATAGCTTTCCAATATTACATCTATAGAATGCTTATGGAGTGTATTGCGGAACCGAGTATGTAACTTTAATTCTTTCGTGTTTGCCTTGCCTGAAGTGAAAAAATAAAAATAAAAATAAAATTACTAGAGATCTTGTATACAAAAGTAAACGGTAGAAATTGTAATATTGAAGCAAAACTCTTCATTATTTTTTCACCGAAAGTAATTTTCATCGTTTATTTTTTGCACAAGTGAATCTTCTGTAATTAATTTGATGTATGGGGGGTGGAAGATATAATTAGAGCTCTAAAATCAAATTTGAATTGTGCCAGCTTCGTCATGGACTGCGACAGTTTTGGATGAGGAATGATTAATTGGCTTGGCTTGGGATAAATAGTACATACCGAGAGGAAGCCCTTGGAATGAATTGACAGTTTTAAGGCAAAATAGGGGGCAATGTCTCAAAAATTCAGACATGTTTTGATCGTTTTCATTTGGTCTAGACAAAGGGCTTTTGAATCACCAGCCGACACATGGCAGCTGCTTGGAGGCCCTATCACGTCAGACCATTGATCGAGTGAGTCCACGTAAAAAGTCCGTAATATTTTGGCCGACTCCGGCAGTGGGAGGTGATGTTAAAGGTTTTACCCCTTATCTTTGTGGGAGTCTCTCCCTGTTAATTGGTCCCGACTTAAAAAATCTTAATGCTTAAATTTGCATGGTCCAGCCTAGCGCCGGAACTGTGGCGGCGATGGCGAAGCTGCTGAAGTTTCGGTACGTTGATTCCTCTGATCATCAGCTGGTTTGGTCATCACCAGCAATTTCAAACGTGAATGCATGATTGGGGGTACTATAAATTTCATTCGGAACTTGTGAGGTTTAAGCTCATCAGCGAATGTTCTGTTTTTGTTTTTATTATATGATATATTAATAAGAGAAATGTTGTTGTCCTTTTTTTTTTGTTTTTTTGTCTATTTTTACATATGTGGATAAAAATAGCCCTCACAAATACAAAAAAAAAAAATAATAATAATAAAAAAAAAAAAAGCCACATATGCAAAGATGGGTAAATATGAAAAAAAAAAAAATAGATAGACAACAAATATTTTTCTATTAATAATTACGTCATCAGTTTCTGAGTTAATTCTGAACGTAAAAATATATTATAATTGGTAATAAATCTTATCATAGATTCAAATTAAGTTATTTTTGTTTGTGTTTTTGTTTTCTCTGCTTCAAATAAATATTTTAATGAACTCAAAATGTAAAATGCTCTTCAAAACACTTTTAAAAACAGTTTTTACATTTATGTCATATCAAAATATTTTTTTTTAAGCTTAATACGAAATACCACATTTTTATCTTACAGTGCTATGTGAAAATCTCAACTAACACTTGTACTTTTTTTTTTTTTAATAATGATTTATTGGGAAATTGTCACGTGACCCACGTCCACATTATTATATGATAAAAATGTAATTTCTAACATTACTATTTTTTCAAGGGTAGAACTAGAGTTTGCTGAAGCGGACGTTTAGTGTTTGCATGCCCTCACCATGCGGAATAAAAAAAATTGTATTTCCTCACAAAAGTGAGGGCATGCGGACGTGCTACACCTCCGTCAAACAGACGTGTAGCACGATCTTTTTTTAAACCAAACACAAAAAAAAAATGCTAGATACTATAATTTTATCAAACAAGGATAATGTAGCACTCTCAACTAATTTGTGGATTAAATCTTGTTTATATATATATATATATATATAATATATATATATACTATATAAACATTCACAAACACTCATTTTACTTTTTATATCACATCACAAGCAAAAAACCCAAATATAATAAAATAAAATAAAAAATCATCCAAAAAGCGTTTTAAAATGAGCCTAATTAACTTTAAATACCAAAACTACCAACTCCGTAATTATATGATGAAAATAGAAACTTAGGACGTTGCGATTAAGACCAATTACTTTATTTTTTGTTTTTGAAACTCTTGTATAAAAAGTTGTTAAGGAATTTAAAATATTATGTACGCACAGTATTGTAAAATTAATCACTTTCTGTGTTATTTAGACCGATCATCAAACAGGTGTTCTGCCAGTCTAATCGCATATAACAAAAAATGTAAAGTAATCAGGTAAATGAAGTTATATATAGTAGCTAGTGCATACTAATTTTTATAATGAGTAATTATTACTGCTCGTGCTGTTGTTATATAATTTGTTTTTTAATCGAGGCTGAGACTTCATTCATTAGAGAATATATATTGTTGATTGTTTCTGCACATGCAATGTCTCGAATAAAATTATGATTTTCTCCTATCCAAATTTGTTCCTCTTCTCTAATACATTAGAGAGTAGCTAATTGTCCACCCAGTATAATTTTGGCATCTTCAAGTAGCTCTGCCCACGATCGATGATACTAATTAATTTCTCCCTCCATTTTGCAAAGTCTTCAATATTTGCAAAACATCTCGTTCTAACTGATGTCATTTGAGCCCACACGTAAAAAGAAAATATTGAAATATTAATTGTTCTATTTGCTTAAACTTTTAGAAAGAAAGATAAACATTAAACAAGAAAATTAAATAAAGATACATGAGCATGATTTTTTGTTAATCTAATGTGTTATGTGTTAGACTTCTATTCTCCATTGCCACGTGGATTTCAATTACTAGTACCAGTCCGTTGACAAAATTGATTTTCCTACTGGTTTGACTTGCAATAATTTCATTTTGGTTGCAATTATTTATTGTTGACTTTTTTTGGTTTGTTTGTTTGTTTTTTTTTTTTTTTTTTTGGAATGTATATTTTCACTTTTTCATTAATAAAAATTTGTGAGCAAAAGTTCTTACAATCAAAAGTTAAGACAATAAGCCACAAGCTTCGATAATCATAGCCCAAGACTATGAACTTACAAGTCATAGACAAAAACAAGCAAATATTTATGACATAATCTTCCACACACCTATGTACAATTCCGGTTATAGATCAGATTTACAATAAGCAGACAAATTCGAAGACATAGGCAATCCAATTCACACAAACATTATTAAAACTTTCTCAACCCGAAAGTTAAGAAAAATCACATCCCTCAACCTAAAGGACAGGGATAAACAGTAATAGAAATAAAATTAAAACAACAAAAGCTAGCAGCACCAAGCAGATTCACCGACTGGAAGCGGAGAGAGGCTGGCCGGCGTGGGAGAAGGAGCCTCGGAACACGGTGGAGGGGCGCAAGAGGGGGGAAACTCTCTAAAAGTTTTAGATATAGTTTTGAGAAACCAAAACCAAAACTTTTAAAGAGCAGATCCGGGGGCCATGGATGGCAGAGAAGGTAGAATCCGGCCATTGATGGTGGAGAGGACGTCGGGGCAAAACCTGTTGTGCTCATCATGTGAGAAAAACGAGGGGGAGGAGGAAATAGGGAAGAGATCCCTCCTCCCCCGGCCGTCGCTTTTTTTGATTTCTTTCTCTGGAGCGGCTAGGTTTTCTTTTGGTGAGAGGTTAGTGTTCAACTTTTTTTGGTTTGTACATGTAATACATTTCAATTGCGAAGAAAAAAAAAATTCAATCAGTTGTTTAAGAATATGATATATAGTTTAATAGTAGACCATTTCACCAGAAAAAAAAAAAAATAGTAGTCAAATTTTTGTTTATCATTTATATGTCAAAGTTATTTTTATTGAATATTAAAGAACTACTTAATTGGATCAAAATCTTCAAGAATTTTTATGGTACCTTAGCTAGTATATTTTATCAAATCTCAAATATTATGAGACGCCAAACACGTCTCAATATAATACTTATATACCATAATTTTAACTATTTAAGTTTGAATTTGTAAAACTCACATATAAGTTTTATAAATTTAATATATAAGAGTATGACACCAAACACATCTCAGTACAATATTTATATAACAAAATTTCAACCATTTAAGTTGCAAAAATTATACCTTATGAATTCTAGATCGAGGTTCTTTACCTAAAGTCTGACCGTGCCACTGCCAATATCTCTTTTTTTCTTTTCTTTTTTTTTTTTATTTTGCCAATGTCTCATTTGGACAAGTTTATCTTCTTTCTTCTTCTTCTTTTTTTTTTTTCTTTTTTTTCCCTTTAAATTTTAATAAAAGAAATATTATATACCACACGCCCTTATCTCACTCTAATTTTATTAGATTGATGTAACAGTTCCCAGTATCCATCAGCCTTTTGGCATTGACAATTAATGAAAACGAGAACGAGTAGAATGGAGGTTTAGTAAAAAGTATTATTCTTCCAATAAAAACTAACTTACAACTGGATGAACTCCACGAACAAAAAAAAAAAAAATGGTAATGCTACATAGCAGTACTATCTTTTGTATTCAAAATGGGACCGAGTAACAGTCCATTTGCAATGTCTGGAAATCATTATGTAGTTGGCCCTTAGAACTTATATTTGCATGAATTATTTTGTCCAAAATTATGTAATTCATGTGGTTGATTTCGGTCCCCATGAATTGGATAAAGGAAGTCAAGAAACAAACATGGATGATAATGAAAAAAGGCCCTCCTTATAGAAGAGACCCCTACTGCAGCTCTGAAAGGAAAACAAAAGAGGATTTTGTCTGTTTTTAAGCACTCAACAGCATGTGTTCTTTGTGCAGGAAACGCACGAGGGGGGTATCAGCCATTTCATGTCATTCATCAGTGGGACTTGCTTGTTTTCTTCTACAATTTTTTCTTTCTTTCTGTCACACTCTCCACCAGCATAATTTGTTCATCTCCTAGCTACCTTCCCCCTGCCACATTTTGCATTTCAATACCAAATTGCCTTGTTTGTATTGTGCCAATCAAAACATGGGGTGGACCCATTATTGCTTTCCTTTTGGGTTCCGTGCCCGTGCGATCATTCAAGCCCATCAAAATTATGTTTGAACCGGAAAACCCGAAACTTTTTGCTCATTTCAAACACTTCCACTTGTTTATCAATTATTCATCCTCCAATTTTATGTGTTTAACCTTGCCAAAACAAGAAGATCAAGATTCCTCAAAACGTGCGTTGACAGAGTTGTGATGTAGCATCACTTATAATTAGATTGAAACTTGCAGAAAGTAAAAGGGTTGAAAAGAAATTATAAAATTTGCGTTTGACATTAATTTGAGAGACAGAATAAATTAGTTGCTTAATTTGAAGGTGGTGTATTTCTGGTGTATTATTTTTTTGCTTGTCAACGACGTACGGCAAGATCTCACATAAACATTTGAGACGTAAAAGTATTCGATGACTTTGCGGTTTGTAAACGCCCATGGCACGACTTATGCAGGACAACCTCATCAATTATTTATTTAAACAACAACCTGGATACGCATATCCAACTATCCAACACCTAGGCCGCGACAGTTCTATTAATTAAAGTGATTAATTAAGAACTTGAACCCCAGCTAGTTTCTTCAAAACCTGCCGCACGTTTTCTCAGTGCAAAATAATCAAGATCCAATGAAAATCAGTCGCATGATTGCTTATGAAAAAAGATGACAACCAAGCCATGCTGCTATTTTTCATTTCACAGGGACACCGAGTGGAGGTGTACTATATATATAACTCCTACATCAGTCACACACTCGATTCAATTATACATATATATATATATATATATATACATATACATATACATATACATATACATATATGTATATATATATATCAAATATTTCTTGTTGCTATTCATAAAAAAAATATTCCAACAAAAGTAAAATACTGATAAACCTAATTCGAGAATATATTCTAAATATTCTAACATATTCTAATATATGACGTTGGAAGATATAGTAAAGATCAAGAAAGTTTTAGCATCTTGATCAGATTACAATTATACTCAATGGAATGAGACAAACTCTATAATATTGCTGGTCACACTTTGAAGAGTTCAAACTATCATCACTTGTTAAAAAAAAAAAGTGATTTGATTTGGTGTGCTCGATCGGTGACAATAACTTGTGTTAATCCTAGTGCGTTTATTCAAACATCGCATGGTAAGTGGCGTGTGTATTGTGCCGTGAGCCGCGGACAACATTTTATTGTCTAGTAACTATGCCGTGGACAACATTTCACAAAACAGAGTATAGAAGTATTGCGGAAACTTTCTGTATTGCATATCATTAAGAGTTTACAAGAAAAACTGTATTTATACTAAGGAACTAAGCTATAACTAGAACAAAACAGATTAACTAATTCTGTAACTAATCTATAACAAAATCCTAACTACTTGAAGTTACAGCTCATACTTTGCTTATCCTCATACTTTACACGTGCTGATTATAAATCACAGCTCAACTGCCAGCTATGCACAGTTCAGTTGATAACTGTAAAACCCCCCTTCAAGATGAAGCATAGATATTTAAAAGATTCATCTTGGAGATAATGGCAGTAAACGATTGATATCCAAGGGGTTTAGTAAATATATCAGCCAATTGGTGTTGAGATTTAACGTGCAAAGTACGAATGACTCCCTTTTGAATTTGTTCCCGAACCAAATGACAATCGATATCGATGTGTTTGGTACGCTCATGGAAGACTGGATTGGCAGCGATATGAAGTGCAGCCTGAGAGTCACAAAACAGCAAAGCAGAATGAGGATGATCAATTTGAAAATCTTTGAGCAAAGAGCAGAGCCACATTAGCTCACAACAAGCAACTGCCATGGCACGGTATTCTGCCTCTGCTGAAGAACGAGAGATGGTCTGTTGCTTTTTTGATTTCCATGAAATAAGAGAATTACCAAGGAAAGTGCAAAAACCAGTGACTGACCGCCTGGTATCAGGGCAGCCAGCCCAATCTGCATCACAAAAGGCCTTAAGTTTAAAATCTGAAGAGGCAGGGAAAAATAACCCTTGACCAGGAGCAGTTTTAATGTATCTTAAGACTCTATGTGCTGCATCCAAATGAGGTTGACGAGGCTTGTCCATAAATTGGCTAAGGACTTGGACAGAGAAAACCAGATCAGGTCGAGTGATTGTAAGGTATAAAAGTCTGCCAATCAAGCGTCTGTATGATGTAGGATCAGGAAGTAAATGGCCTTCATCTCGAGAAAGCTTGAGGTTGGATTCCATAGGAAAATTTGCTGGTTTAGCAGCAAGAAGACCTGAATCCTCTAAGATTTCAAGTGCATATTTTCTTTGACAGAGAGATATACCAGTAGACTTTCGAGCAATCTCTAACCCCAAAAAAAACTTCAATGGGCCAAGATCCTTGAGTTTAAACTGCTGATTAAGGAGAGAAGTGAAGCTGGAAATAGCATCTGAATCATTACTAGCTAGAACAATGTCATCTACATAGACTAGTAATGCTATAAAAGAAGATCCAACCAATCTGGTGAACAAACTATAATCACATTTGGATTGAGTGAAACCAAGACTTATCAAGGTTGTGGAAAACTTGGAGAACCACTGCCTTGAAGCCTGTTTTAATCCATAGAGTGATTTTGTTAAGCGACACACTTTAGACCCCCCTTTAGCAACAAATCCGAGAGGAAGCTCCATATAAACTTCTTCATCCAACTCTCCATGTAGAAAAGCATTATTGACATCTAGTTGATGTAGATGCCAATTGTTTGCTGCAGCAATAGCCAATAAGCACCTTACTGTGGTCAACTTAGCTACTGGTGAGAAAGTCTCATAGTAGTCGAGGCCCTCACTTTGAGTATACCCTTTAGCCACCAATCGGGCTTTGTACCTTTCAATGGAGCCATCAGCTTTGAGCTTCACTTTATAAACCCACTTGTAGCCAATTGCATGCTTATAACCTGCCAAATCTGTCATTACTGATAATCAGGATCATTGACACGGGTGCTACAGACCATATGGTTTGTTCAATATCCTTTTTGACTACTATCACTGCCACTATATCTAAACAAGTTAGATTACCAAATGGTAACCATGCTGAAGTAACACACCTTGGTACTGTCAAAGTTTCAGCAACCTTGACTCTTACAAATGTATTGTGTGTTCCATCGTTTTCTTTCAATTTAATCTCTGTTAGCAAACTGATCAAGAATCTTAATTGTTGTTTGATCTTCTTTGCTGAATGAACTGTGCATAGCTGTAAAACAACATGTAAAAAATGTTCGTACCTAGGCAGCTATGCCATCCGACATGTGTGTGTTGGTTGGGGAAATTTATTTTTTTAGGGAGCTCTTTTAATAAGATGATAATATGTCACCGTGCATGATTTGTAAAAAGATAGAATTGAACAAAATTTATAAAATAATATAACTACCAAAATAAATAAATAATTTAACACAAATGGTATATTTTAAGTTGGTTATCCAAGGTAATAAGTTGAAATGCTAAAAATTATTCAGATAAATTTGAGCAAGCCAAATTAACTTCTCATTCTTAAAACAAACGAGTGAGTCATATGGACTCAAGCACATATATAACATAAAGTAATAATTCAAAAGTCACATCATCATATCAACAGTTAAGTTTTTGAAGTTGCATATATATATATATATATATATATTTATGTAATAGTATAATAAAGCTCAATGTGGTAATGATATGCACTAGTCACGTGTCACTTATTATGTTAGTTACTGAACAATTAAATTTGATTGTGGGCTAACATAACAATACTGTTATATGAACTACGAAATCAGTTTATAAGAGATTTATAAAAAAACTTATAGTACACTAACTACACCCTAATTATCATTTATCCCATGAAAATAAAACAAGTGTGAACCATCTAGGTTGGTGATTTAGTGGCCCAAAGAAATTTTCAAAGTGGTTAGACCACGTACTAAACCATGGGTTTAAATCCCATAATAAAAATCTTCACAGTAAATTTACTATGAAGATTTTTATTGATGCTTGTTAAAACTGAGTCATGCTAAGTTCTAGGGCTGAAATGGCGGGGCGGTTATAACCGCCCCGCCACCGCTAACCGCCTAAAATTGCTAACCGCTAACCGTATAACCGCCTTCAAGGCGGTTAGAAAAAAACTGCTAACCGCCTTAGGCGGGGCGGTTAGCAGTTATAACCGCTAACCGCCTTTTATTTATATATATATTTTTAGGGAAAAATCATATTTAGTCCTTAGTTTTTATATGATTTGAATTTAGTCATTGAGTTTCTAATTTTAAGAGTATGGTCCCTAAGTTTTGTCTAGATTTTAAATAAGTCCTTCTATCACTCTTTCATCAAAATGAATGATTTGTTATATATTAATTTGTGTCTTATTCATATGCTAGTATTCATATCAACACTTAATATCAATGTTATATCATTAAGCGCCAATTCATCCATAAAAAAAAAAAAAAAAAAAAAAAAACTAAAAACAAAAACCTAACTTAAAAACAAAAATCATCTTCTTTGCCATCTTAACTTTTAGATTTGTAGAATTAAAGGAAAAATCATTAATTTTGACGTGGATATAGACCTTTGGCATATCAAATAAGACACACATGAAATAAAAAATAATTAATTTTAAAAGTAAAGTGATAGAGGGACCATTTTCAAAACTTGAGTAAAACTTAAGGATCTAATTCTTAAAATGAAAACCTAAGGACTAAATTTAAATTTGATGAAAAACTTAGGGATTAAATATAATTTTTCCCTATTTTTATATATTAAATAAATATATATATTAATTTTAAAGGAAACGACGTCGTGAAATGGACCCCAAAAAAATCTGAGTTTTTTTATAATGCTTCAGCCCCAATTTAGCCCTGAAAAAGACAAGAAAATGGGCTCAAAAAAATCAAATGAGCCCAAAAATCGGCCCAAAATTTAAAAAAAAAATGCCCAATTTTAGCAAAGGCGGTTATAGTGCGGCGGTTTTAAGTTTTATAACCGCTAACCGGCGGTTATAACCGCAACCGCTAACCGCCCTAGGCGGTTACGGTTTTAGAATAACCGCCTAAGGCGGTTGCGGTTGCGGTTATAGCCAATAACCGCTAACCGCAACCGCCTTTTCACCCCTACTAAGTTCTTCACTCCCATCTGCCCTTTTTAATTAAAAAAAAAAATACGCATGAAGCTTTTCGTAAAAGAAAAATGTTATGCTTCCAACTTTTTTATCCAATTTCATTACAACTTTACATAGGTGGTTTTTTTTTTTTTTTAAGAGTTTGTTTATATATTTGTGGGCCCATCTTTGTCCACATATGCAAAGTTGGATGGAATTAGATAAAAAAGTTAAACATATTTCATGAAAATAGGACACAAGTGGGTCATAATCATCCAAACTTTAGAGTTGGGACCCGCGCGCAATGAAAAAGAACCGAGTGGCCCAATCAAACATGTGGAATTGCCACGTCTTAGAGCACTCCCACCGGATGATTCATTTTCTTCTTTTAGTTAGAATGCATAACCAAAATACAAAAATGTTCCTCCACTGGATTATGTTAAAATAATCTAAAATAGATTTAAGCGGCATTGGTGTACAGTGTCACACCACATGGGGCATGACACTGTATACCAACGGATGTTTTCTTTATTATTTCTCTCTCTTCCTTTTTCTGTTCTCTTTCCCTTACTTTGATTCTCTCTCTCCCGAGTCCCTTTGCTTTCATGTTTTGTTCTTTTATTCTTTCTCTCCCTGCACCTCCCACCACCGCACAAGACCCATTTTCTCTTATTCTTTCTCTCCCTACACCTCCCACCACTGTACAAGACCAGTTCTCTGATTTTCTCTGATTCTCTCTCTCCCTACACCTCCCACCACAGAACCACCACACAAGACCGAGAGCCACCACCACATAACCACCACTACCCAAACCTAGAACTGCCCACGTCCAGAGCCACTGCTACCCAAGACCCACAGCACCACCATCCACCGCTGCCCAAGACCCACAGTTGTGAAATTCGGGTTTCCCTTTGTTTCTTCCTCTCTGGAGACAAATTTTAGATCTGTAAAATATTATTATTTTACACTTACAGCAAGACCCACAGTAGGGAAAAGACTTGTGATAATTGTGATTTGGTTGAATATCTGGCTTGCGCAATCCTTGTATACCAATGTGGTGTAATCTGAAGAGGATTCGAGAGCTGGCAGGAACAGAACCAAATAAATTATAACAGAAATAGGGTATGAGATGGAAGAGAGATTGAATTCATTTGGGAGGCGAGTCTTGTTCAAATTTTCTGGGTTTTTTTATGGCTTTAATCTGCTACTACATTGGTTTGTAAAGAAGCATGAGTTCGATCGGTTGCTTGAATGGATAATTATCATTTTGGAGAACATCATGGGTTGGGGAGTTGGGTTTTTCTTGCCTACTATACCAAACTCTGGATGAATTTTCCAGAGTTTGTCACCAAGAAAAAAAAATTAAAGAAAAGGATAGTGATCTAGGCAATTGTTGGAAGTTGTT
>FXXK01000045.1:1650168-1671069 GCA_900184695.1 Betula pendula | reverse complement strand
AAGGGTGGTGCGACCATCCACATGTTCTACAATGGGTGGCTGACCACTCCAATGGGTGGTCGGCCACCCACCGTAGCTCCACACTTTTTTTAAAAATAATAATAATAATAATAATAATAATAATAATATGAGTTAAAAAATAAATAAATAAAGCAGGCTTTTTTTTAGTAATTTTAATTCAATTCTTATTAGAGCTTGTATGTTGTCATCAAACCAAATAATAGGAATACATATTCAATTTCACCCTCATTTATTCTTAGGAAATAACTATTCACTTTCTTTATGGAATACTCATTCCATGAATCAAACGAGGTCTAAGTGTTATTATCTATAATGTCATCTACTACTGCATCTTCGCTTAACACACATCCCCGTGGCTGAACAGGTAGAGATGTAAATTTTGGGATCCACATATCCTTCCAAATTTTAATATTTTTTTCATTCTCCACTCTGTTGAAGGCCCTTATTCAATAAACCTCGAGTTGTCCATATGCTACGCTATACATAAGAATCCATCAATAATAACATATTCTCTGTTTGTTAAAATTTTTGTTTGTTATTTTTTTATTTTTAAAATAAAAATATTAAAAAATAATCTAAACACAAAACACACCAAAATATATAAAAATTATTTTCACATTTATGTCACATTACAATATTTTTTAAACTAAAAATAAAAAACACATTAACGTATTATTATCCTGTATTCTTTTTAGAAATCACAGAAGAAGACAAATGATAGAAACCAAATTCAAGTTTTACTTTACAAAAAAAAAAAAGGGTTTGAAAAAGGCCAAAAAGTTTGGCTGGAGATATTTTATTTGCTTAGGCATAGGAAAAAACAAAAAAAAGAAGCACTGTAGTAAAAACTTCAGTACGTCGTTTTTAGCCATTTCCGTAATAATGAAGTGAAGCCAGGGCAATCTCTCCGCCTGCCATTTTTGACGACCCAAAGCTAGGGGTGTAAAAGTTCACCGCGTACCGCATACCGACCGTGTAACGACCGTATTTCGACCGTCTTCAACCGCCTACCGCCCACTGGCGGTCGGTAGGCGGAAGAAAAAAATTTATTCCGACAATTGTCGGTCGGTAGGCGAAAATGGTTTTGTACTGACCGCCTACCGATTTTAACCGACTTTAACCGACATTCACATTCTCATAATCAATATAATTAGAAATGAAAAAAAATTTACATTTTGAGAAATCTAATCATATTGTGCCACATCACTTTGTAAGAGTTTTTTTGTAAAATTTTTTAAAGTATTTTATGATGTCACTATGAGAATGTAAATGACCGACCTAATAGGTTTGTGAATGTTGATTATGAGAATGTAAATTTGAAACAGGTTTTTATATTATTGGGTCATATTATATTTTAAAATATTCATAATTTCTGAAAATGGTCATATTAGAAAAACCCTATTTTTCGACCCAAAAAACGAANAGTCTACAAGGTCATAACCTAAAAATTGGCCCCAAAAAAGTACATGAGCCACCATAGCCGAACCAAAAACTTGACCCGATTTAACCGACATTTCCGACCGTCATTACCGACAAAAGTCGGTAATGTCGGTAGGTGAAACAAGCCCACATGCGGTAAATTCGGTACAATTTTTGACTTTACCGACTGCGATTTGGCGAAAGACGAAAATACTATTTTCGACACCGACTTAACCGACAAACACCCCTACCTAAAGCCATAGGGTCCGCGGGTCCGTACAAAATGATGCAAGCCTCAAAGCCTGAGTGCCTCACTAAATATTCGTCAAACCTATTTTTGAGTAGCATTTCCGTAAATATTCCAATTTCGTGACCTGAATTCGGATCTCGTCTTTGAAGGGTGCAAGATGCGCGCAGTTTATGGCAGACCAGCCAGCTAAGGAAACTACATCGGGAATCAAATCCAAAGTACAGATTTACCCCTCCTTGTGCTTTCACACTCATGCATAGGATTGCTAACAGTGGCTTGAATAGGGACAGATTGTTTCCATTCTGTCCGCCAAGAGTCAGCAATGTACTGAAGAAACAGTTTTCTTTTACTTTTACTTTTCTTTTTTCTTTTTTCTTTTTTTTTTTTTTTACTTTACTTGAAAAATGTATTTCTAAATAACACTTCTTCAAACAAATTGTAACAATTAATTCAATTACTCTGGGGAGTGTACTTCACGATAAGACAGTTTTTACTATGAATAATTTTTAAATTAACATGATAGTTTATAATTGATAGAATTATTAAGTAAAAAAATTTATTTAACAATTTAATCAAAAGAAATGTTTATTTTTATTTTTTTATTTATCTCTATATAAAATATATGTAAATTTATCATTAAATTTATAAAATTATCATGTAGGTATTACAAATTTAATGGTCAATTTTTTTTTTTTTTAAAAAAAAAGAGCGTAGAACAATTACACCAAACACATTTTATTAATTTACTAATAACTAATTTGTTAGTAATACACTCTTAATTATTTTATTAATTATCAATATCATATCAATTTATACAAGAACTGTAAGTGGGATAGATAACTATATTCCTAAGTTAAAAGTCTAATAAATGAGTGAGTTATTTAAGTAGGGATTGTAATAAGTCAAATCAACGGACTAGGATCCTATTTGGCTGAAACCAACCGAAGAGGAGCGGGTCATTTATAATGAAAGGTCAATATTATTCTTTTACATTATCCAAATTTCAAATCAAGTGGTTAAGGTGACTCATTCCTTCTTAATAGAATGGATGTGAAAGGTCAATAAATAGGAGATGTGACATGGGGATTAGGTGTTAATATATTTCATAAAAGGTGGAGAATAAGTATGTGAGCTGCTTGGTTGTGCTATCCCCATGTATTTATAGTTTTTAACTTTAAGGAAAATGTTTGAAAAACTCTTAACTTTTATTAGAATATTTTTAACAAACTCCATCTTAATGGTTAAAAAAAATTAAGCAAAAAAATTTGGTAAATAAATTTAATTGTTTATAAGTTGACATGATAAGTGACATATGAATTGTCACCTTAATTTGTAAGGGATTTATAGTAAAATATAGTATCCTTAACAACACTTTAATTATGAGTAATTTATGTTTTTTTTATTTAAAAAAAAAAACTTTGATTAATTTACATTTTAATCAAATAACAAAAAAATGCCTTATATATTGCAAAAGCTAATCCTTACCCTCCTCTGTCTTCCCCTCCTAAGCTCAAAGTACAACAATCTTCAACTATTTTCTCCTTCCAATTTTAATTTTCTCTTTATTATCTTATTTCTCTTGTTGAATAATATTGGTCTTTGATTGTTACAAGTTCATTTTCTTATTGAATTTGCTAGGTTTTGATATTGGGCATCAAGTTTCTTGTTAAGTTAATGAGGTGAAAATATTGTATAGGATGAAATGGTGACCAACATGTCAAAGTATGGAATGAATATGGAAGCAAACTTTGAATTGTAGAGATGAAGAAGAAGAAGAAGAAGATGAAGAAACACTCTTTTGAGAGAACTAGTTCAAAACTCGAAATCGTAGGAGGTTTGGAAAATTTTTGGATACATCTAAGTTCAAATCTTAAGCGGAAAAAGTAAAAAGGAACACATTAATTGGAGTATACGTTTTATATTAGTATTGGAAACACATACATTATATGATAATTTACCTTATTTTAAGAAAGAACGGAATTGTATTCCAAATTGGGTTTGAGGAAGTTCTTCCAACTTAATTCATAAAAATGATATGTCTCTGGAGCATGTGAAAAATACATACTTTAATTTTTAATAGATGTTTTTATCTTTATGTCACATCAATCAGAACATTTTTTCAAAGAAAAAACACCTTCAAAACACATTAGCAAACATTTTTTAGAAAAAAGAAAAAGGTCAGGGAGAAAAATGATTGGAACTTATCTGTGAAAATAAATTTGGATGAACTGGTTTTAGCTAAGATAACCAAAATCGTGTGCTTCATTATCATTTATAGAACTGTACCTTTGAAGAGTTTGTAACAGAACACAGCAAGTAATCTTACATTCAAAATTATAATTCAAACTACAACAACCTAAAGATAAGATTATCTTCACTGTCATCGATCTCGATGATTCAGCAGCAACATTATATATCTTTGCCAACTTTCGAATTTGCAAGCAGATTTTGTCTTGGTCTTGAGCCTTATATGATGTTCTTGTATAATCTGGTTTTTGAAGTAAATCATCGTCAGCAACTCGTTTAATTATCTTGAGCTACCTTTGTCTATTGCCACATCATGATTTGCATTGTCGCTTTCATACACATTAACACCCCCTGCAAGCTAACGGAGGCAAGAACCACAATTAGCTTGGACTTTCAAGTGAGCAAATCTAGTAGAGGATAATCCTTTAGTAAACACATAAAAGAACATTATATTAGGCTCAACAAAATAGTTAAAAAGTTATTTTGTTAGCTTTGTAGTAAATAATGCTCCGGCCCAGTAAAATGGCTAAAAATTTGCTAAGCTGCTATAGTGCTCAACAAATTTGTGAACACTATTATTGCTTAACAAATCATTAGCTATATGAATAAAATAAAATAATCTTGTTATCTCTCTTCTTTGGGAATATGAAAAGTAGATAAATAAAGAATATTTTAAATGAAAAAGTAAAATTTGATAGTTAAAATGCTAAGCCGAATGTAGGTGCTTTAAAAAATTAGATAGCTAAAATAGAAAAAATATGTTATTTAGCTAAATATTGTCGGATGTGAGTACTCTAAGCTCCATGATCATTTGTAAAGATAAACTTAACTGAAAAATCATTATTTATCACATTTTCTTGTACAAAATGATAATCAACAAATATGTTTTGTCCTAACATGAAAAACAAGATTAGAGGCTAAAGTAAGAGCACTAACATTATGGCATGAAAGAATTAGTACCATCGGAAGAGAAATATGAATTTCTTTGAAGAAATTGCTTTTGAAGGGTTGATTTTCTACATTTTTTTGGTGGATTGGTGAAAGAGAGGTGTTTGGCTGTGGATGTGGTTAGGTGTTTGGTTGTGCAACGAGGGAGGAGAGATGGGCTACGATTTCTCTCTTGTTTCTTTCCGTGTGGAAGACAAAGAGGGGAAAGGGGATTTTGCCGTGAGCAAGAGTGAGAGACAGAAGTGGAAAAAATGAATAAAAATTTTTTTTAAAAAAAGTAGAAAATAAAATAAATAACTTGTTGAAATTTGTCTTAAAAAAGAAGTAGAAAAAATTGAAAAAAAAAAAAAACTTTTTAAATAACTAAAATATTAGCTATTACTGCTAAAAATGCTCTTAGCCAAAAAAACAACATCGATCAGATAAGGCAATTTATAGTGACGTGGTTTGTTGGCTAACAACATAATTACATAATAGCTAAAATTTATATGCTTGTTAATTTATTTTATTTTTATGTTTTCAAAACAAAAATTAACAAACAATTGAAAGTACACAATATTTTAAAATCATAAAATAATTTTTTCCTTTTTATCACATCATATATATATATATATATATATATATAAGACAAATTCCCAAAATACAACTCTTGGTCGTTAACAAAGGAACTGTGATTAGTGTTTTGATTAATTTGAAAAAAAAAAAAAAAAATCGTTAATGAGCAACCAAGAATATAATAACAAAGTACATATGAAAAAGAAATGTCTGACCACTGGTTAAAGTACGTCCATAGCATAAGAACCTTTATTATCATCTTTAAGCTGCATTTCAGAGTTGCAGAGAAAAGGCTAGGGAGAAAATTGACAGGAGAGCTGAATTAGTGCACAAATAATTCAAAGAAGCATTGAAGCAGAACAGTAAAAAGGAATTCTGAAAATCACTGTTAGATGCTGCCACAAACGAAAGATCTTTCCAAACCCCAAAAGAGAGAAAAAAAGGGGGTTAGAGTAACAGGCGCCTCAGCCATTTATCAACTGGGTACCAGAGGATAACAACGTATTCAGGAAAAAGCTCTCTCTCATTGGCTCTGCTTTAATGGTGGTGGAGCAGAGCTATTTGCACATGCAGAGGCATATGATTTGTTTCTCTTTATATGCCACAAACCCCATCCACATCGGTTTGTTTAAGAGCTACAGTACAGCCTACAGAGGGTAATATTGCTGCAAAGGAAAATGAAATGATAGGGTTCCATTTATTTGCTACGGTTTAAAGAGAAATGGAGGGGAGCAAAACAGTTGCAGAGAATAGGTAAAAGTTGCTAAGAAAAAAAAAAAAAAAGAGAATGGAAAAGTGGGTTTTAAAAGAGAAGCATCCATATTATGATACATATAAAAATATGTAAGGCTTCACGAGATTGTCAGAGGCTGAGGACACTGAGGTATCTTTCCTTTTGAGGACACGTCGCTCCAGAAAGTAATAAGAGAGGGAGAAACAGAGAGAGAGAGAGAGAGTTTTCACTATTGGTGATCTTTTTTTATCTTTTAAAATGCAAGCTTTTCTCAGTTTCTGATTGGAGGAGTTTCATCCGAGCGTTTCACTGCATTCACTTTCATTCTGTTTCGATTTCTTCATTTTTCTTTTCTTTTTTTCAATAGTGCTTTTCATTTAAGAATCTGATTCTATCGAGCTGGGTTTACTCTGGGTGTGATTATTTTACTATAATTTAACTTTATTGTAACTTCCCCTTAAGTTCCTCTAATTTATTTTCTTTATATTTATTTTTAAATCCCCTGCACGTTCCAGCGACAGGATTTTGTCATGTAATGCAGATTTTCACGAGGGCTGAACAGAGTTTTTCAAAAATGAAAAGAACATCAAATTTGTTTTAGTAGCTAAAAATCTCCATTTTAACATAAATTGACGGTTTCTTAACATTTTCTTCTTTAACAACTCTGTTTCACCACTTTTCGCAACATGGAAAGAGCCTAGGATTGTGAGCTGTAAGCCTGCAACAGCCTTTTTCTCTCAAAGACTCTTTTAACTGGGTTTTTAGTGATTTCACTCTTTTAAGCCAGTCTTTCTCTCTGTAAGACTGTAACGTTTCTTGGGTTCTCTCACTCTTCCACTCAGAGAAAATGGGTAGGGCAACAAGGTGGCTCAAGGGCTTGTTCGGGATAAAGAAAGACAGAGAGAATTCCAATTCCAGCGACCGGAAAGACAAGAAACGGTGCAGTTTGGGCAACTCTGGCAGAGAGTCTAGGGGCTTGTGTGATAACCCGGAGACCATACCACCAAACATATCGCCTGCAGAGGCTGCTTGGTTAAAATCATACTACACGGAATCAGAGAAGGAGCAGAACAAGCACGCAATTGCGGTTGCGGCAGCCACGGCGGCGGCGGCTGATGCTGCAGTGGCTGCTGCGCAGGCGGCGGTTGCAGTTGTCAGGCTTACCAGCCATGGAAGAGGCACTATGTTTGGCGGTGGACATGAGAGGTGCGCTGCTTTGAAGATTCAGACTGTCTTCAAGGGATATTTGGTAAGTGGGTCTTCGCTAATTGTGTGCCAAAACTACCTATGTGCTTCGAATTTGTTGTTCATCTTTGCGAATTTGTGACTTAGTTGAACAAAATTCACAGAAAACAAATGGGTTTTACTTAGATCTTAGTTTGTTGCTAAAAAACAGGTCTTTGCTTTACTATTCATTTACAATAGCTCTGTTTTAGAAATGGTAGGTCCTGAATGCTCAGTTCTCTGCTTTACTATTCATTTAAATTGAAATTATTTTCTTGGATTTTGGATTCTGAGCAGGCCAGAAAAGCCCTGAGAGCACTAAAAGGACTGGTGAAGTTACAGGCACTTGTTAGAGGCTATTTAGTGCGCAAGCAGGCCACTGCAACTCTTCACAGTATGCAGGCACTTATTAGAGCTCAAGCCACGGTTCGGTCCCAGAAAGCTCGCGGGCGCATCAACAAAGAAACTAATAATAGATTTGAAATCCGAGCACGAAAATCCATGGTATTAAAATTTAAAAACCCAAAGCCAAATAGTACAGTTTCTTTGCATAGATAGCATTTATATCTCATAATTATTCACTCAAACTTTGCAGGAAAGATTTGATGACACTAGAAGTGAGCACGCAGTTCCAATCCACAGCAGAAGGCTATCAGCTTCATTGGACACCACCCTTAACTCCATTGATGAGAGCCCAAAAATTGTGGAGGTCGATACCGGCAGGCCTAAATCAAGATCTCGCCGAACAAACACTTCAGTTTCAGATTTTGGCGATGACCCACAATATCAAACACTCTCTTCTCCACTCCAAACAAGTCGGCTTCCCGGCCGCTTATCGATACCCGATTGCCGGAACTTCCAAGACCATGATTGGGGCTTAACCGGCGAGGAGTGTAGGTTGATCTCCACCGCTCAAAGCACCCCGCGCTTCGTGAATTCCATAAATTCACCGGTCACGCCTGCTAAGAGTGTCTGCGCCGATAACTCGTTCCGGGGATACGGCAATTTTCCGAACTATATGGCTAATACTAAATCTTTTCGGGCGAAGCTGAGGTCCTATAGCGCTCCAAAGCAAAGACCTGAGCCGGCGCCCAAAAAAAGGCTTTCACTTAATGAAATAATGGAGTCCAGGAGTAGTCTGAGCGGGGTTCGGATGCAACGGTCGTGTTCACAGGCTCAGGAAGCCATTAGTTTCAAGAATGCTGTAATGGGGAAGCTTGAGAGATCGTCAGAGTTTGTCAGAGAGCCAGAGAGATGTTACTTGCAGAGGAGGTGGTGAATGTAAGAAAAAGAGCATCAGATGGACAGAGAGATGCTGCTATCATTGCTTCTGAGTTGTTCACTGTCTATAGCTCTTGGACTTTTTTAGATTCTAATCAGATAAAATAGTTTGATAGAAGAAGAGAACAAAAAGTACTGTGTAGATTTATAAATATGATCTATTTAGATGTCCATTGTGTTGGATTCAGGTGTTGGTACTTAGTGATGGAATCATCCTTTCGATATGAATCAAATGAATTCCAATTTCTATTGTTACTACTTAGTAAGCTGAGTTTTATTGTATTGCCTTAATATTTGGTTCTGTTTTTTGGAGAAAAATTGTACATGAAAAAAATGCTTGAAACCACGTTTTTATCTCACAAAGATTTTACAATTTTGATGCGGTAATTTTAATTAACTGTTTACTTAGAATCCAAAGATTAATTGAAACTAACACGTCAAAATTGTGAGATAAAAATATGAACTATTCAATCTTCAAATGCAATGGTAAAAATAGAGTTATTCAAAAATCAAGTTTTGTTTATTTATGATTCTTTTTTTCAAAGCTAGTTAGGTTATAAAATGTGGTAGAGAAACGTTTGTTTTTATTTTTATGCATATTTTTTGTTTACTTTCGTATAAAAGATATGTAAATTTATCATTAAATTTGTAGAACTCAATATAAATTCATATATTTAATAATAAATTTACAAAAAAGATGAAAAACAAAAACAAAAATGAATGAATAAATAGATCATAGATGGATTGGTAAAATCTGTCCATTCACAAATAAATTTGGTGTTGATTCTTGAATGTAACGTCGAGGGGAGTATTTGTGTCATCTGCTGAACTCAGTTTCCAAGATAATCAGCTACTGATGATTACATTCTGATGAGACAAATGGTAATTGGTAAACGATTCCTATTCTAAGGAAGAAAGATACCTTTAAGACTTGCATCATCTGCCATCACATTTTTAGGGTTTTTAAAGATGAAGCACACTTCTCTAAATATTTTGTGATTCGTGTCGGTAACAGGCTTTCGAAATTTGTGCAATCTAGGTTCTTGGGCGCTTATGTGCTTCCCATTTATTATATATTAATCATTTTCAATTATTTAATTATATCGATATTTAAAATTCCACTGTATATAGTTTAAGTTTGATATATATTGATTTCAAACTTTTAAGCCTTTTGGGTGGGGGAGAAATAAAGGGGGATCTATTTTATATTTTAAATTAGATACTATGTAAATTATTAAATACAAGAAAATCAAATTTAGTCACAGCCTACTACTCTAAGTATAGGGATTCATATCTATTTCATGATAATGCTACTGTAGAAGATGATCAGATGGGCCTACAAATTAACACTTATATTCTCCTAAAAAATTAGCAGATCTATGAATTTTAATAAAAAATGTTGTTAGGGGTATTACATAGAAGTTCATGTGTCTCTTGTCACTAGAACATGGATTGTCACCTAGCACATATCTCGTTTATAAATTAAAGTAATAATTTACATGATGCTTATTATATTAGTCAATAAAATATATACTATCGCGTGATGCTCATTTTTATAAAATATAAAATGCCACGTAAATTTAAAAAGAGTTGTTGCAAAAATATAATACCCAAAGTATTTTTTTCAAATAAATTTTCAAGACCTAAACTGATAATATCCTGGGATTATGAGATGGGTTAATATTGTTCAGCGGCAAGGATCGGCCCACTTGGCATGCAAACCAAAAATATCTACGCGTTAAATTCCGGGTTTTTGTAAAGTTATGGGTACAACCGTACAAGGCTCACTCTAGGCCCAGTTACTGAAAAGATGCGCACAGCTTAATAGCATAACTTTTTTCTTTTTGTTCCAAAACAGTATGGTTTGTTTACGTACTGAAAAAAATAAAAATAAAATAAAAAGTAAAAAAGTGACAAGATAGCTGAGTCGATTTTTGTATTATGTTTGAAAGTGTGGATTAAATTGAATATATTTGAAAAAAGGTAAAACTAAAATAAATAATACAAAAAAACTTAATGAAAGAAAAAAGAAAAAAAGGATGGTTTAAAAACTACCCTTAACCGTTGTTTAGGGGTGGCCAAGATAATGAGATAGCTGAGTCACACTTAAGTAATTAGCAATTATAACCATAATTACTTACAACTAAAATCACTAATTATCCTATTATATATAATTAACAATTAATAATTTAAAACAGGTAATAACCGCCGGCCCTTTTAGTTCTAAACATCTTATGCAAAAGAGTCTAGCAACTATGCTAACTAGCAGCTAGAAGAATGGAACCTCCAAACAATTACTGTTAAAGAGGGACGAGAATATATAACCCGTACTGGTGCCAATCTCAGCAGTAACACTGTTAAAGTCTAAGGTCCGTTCAACAAGGCAGACCTAAAGGGCTAAGCAGGCCAAGGGCCAAGGCTATATTCTTTTATTTTGATCATTTTTACGTTAGCCTACCAAATAAAATAGAGTAATAGTATAATACAACTATTCATACACATTTTATATCATCATTATCATGCGTTTTAATTGACTTTTCATATTAGTTACTAAAAAATTATAATAAAATAAAGTCACTTAAAATTTTTTTTAGTAAAACCTCTAATACTTCAAACCTTTTCAATTTTTTATTTTATTTTTGTTTTTTTGTTGCAATGCTGTTGTTATTTACGTTTCTATATCTTTCTGTATTTCCAACTAATGAGATTCAACAGTATTTTAACCCAACTTGACAAAAGAAACTAGTTAAATGAGCCTCAAATTACTCTAAATAGGAGATTAGAGTTCTCTTATCCTTTTATTTTTTTGAGCAAGTTTAGATTATAGTTCTCTTATCATTCCAAGGATTTCTCAAACCAAAAAAAATTGATTTTTGTTTTTGTTTTTTTTATATATTGCTTATATTTTTGGTATAGAAAATCGAGTGCTCAATAAAGTCCTAAAATTTACATATTTGGATTTAACAATGAAAGCATCTATAAGACAAATAGAAGACTGTTAGAGGTACTACAGTTTTTATCATAAGTTTTGTTACAAACTGACATGGCAACTTCTTCGACATTTATCACGTTAATCACTAAAATATAAATTATTATGTGACACTTCACATGAGACTCACCACATTAGTCATTAAGATGTGGACCGTCAGGTGACAGTCACATAACACTCATTTTCATAAAATATAAAATAATATTTGAGTTTGTATAGAGATTATATTAAAGATGTAGTACTCGATTGCAAATATATAGAACTTTTATGTTGAGCGACGTATCCACTTTATAATTTATATATGTTGAGCAAAATTTCACACCAAGATGACTTTTACAAAGATAAGTGATAAAAGAAAGAATGCGGATACAGAATTATTAGAATTTGATCCATTCAGACCCATCAATGAAGCTAAGTGAAATAAAAGGCTTGGCTTCCTCAGCAGTAAGTTCCCTGGACCATGATACCCTCCCCGCAAAGCTTGCTCCTTGTCCTGTGCACTTGTATTGCCCATAAAACACAGTCCTGCAGCCACCCAAAAAGCCACAAACATAAATACAAAGCCAGCCTCATGCCGTCATGCGCATGCGCATCCTACGATTGCCAAGCTGAAACTGCCAAACACCAACCAATCAAGCTATTGCTACGATTAGGTGGCCGCCTTCTGAAAAGCAAGCTAGTCGATGATCTACACAGCACGGCTGAATTAAAATATGCAGCCGAATTTAGGTGGATAGGGTGTTTTTTTTTTTTTTTATGCACAGTGGGTGCATCACACGTAGATTTTACAGTAGCAGAGGGGAAAAAGGACACACTCACCACACATTTGTGGGTAGGTTCTTAAATTGGAACCGCCCATTTGTGTGATCACATGCTGGATATGCCCTTCCTGTATATAAAATAAATGGTTTGAGTCTAGTAGTCTTGGATGGGCATCTAAGTCATTTTGTTACAAAGGTGATAAAAGGGGGGAAAAAAATGAGCATTAGGCCTCTTTCGGAAAAGGGTAAGATGACAAATAGCTACACCCAGAATAGAACAGATCATGGAAACCATTTGCTTCAGACTGACTAAGGTTTACAGTCGCTTCCCTTGGTAAATTGCATGTTATGCTAAATCTGGTCATGATTATATAGATTTGGTATGAAGTTTTTAATACCGTCAAAACATGCGATTCTCTGACTACCTTTGGCATATTAAACCTATAGGCTATAGGCCATTGTTTTTGGTAGAGGTAAGTTTTTACCTAGTCATAATCTTCTGCCTTTTTCTTTTTTGCTTTTCCCTATCTATATCAAAGTGATTAGCAATTAGACATGTGAAGTTTTGAACAACAGAGGGAGAGAGAGAGAGAGAGAGAGAGAGAGAGTTACATTTCACGGTTAGGATCACCCCAGTTATACCAGCCTTTGGGAATGATAATGTTGTCCATATATGTGTAAGCAAAGACGACCCGAGAGAAAGGACCCCATGCCCTCCCAAGGAAGAGAGCTCCTGAGCCCGTGACTTTACAGTTCACAAAAGAGAACCCCGTGTCCTCTAAAAGACTGCTCCTCCCTTGTGCTGTTAGGGCCCCCATCGACTGTGCTATTGCATGCACGTGACATCCCTACAGCATAATCCACCATCTAATTAGTTTTAATAGACCCCACGATTCAATTCTTTCCTTCATTTAGCAAAGCAGAGCTGTAGAATCACTTTAGGTGTTCATGTTCTTCTTCTTACCTCGAAAAGAGAGAGACCATTGCCAAAGATGAAGTCCACAGAACCTTCAATATAACAATCCTTGTAGTAGTGCCTACCCAGATGGTCATAAAGCGTGTCCTGTCCTCCCAAGAATTTACACCCTAAGAATGTTGCTGTATCTGCTGATATTCTAAATGCCACTGCCTGCTTTCCAATTGCCCCTGGTGCTGGAACTGGGGTAGTGTTCTGCATATCACATTAGTCTCTAGCACAATCAGAGACAGAGACAGAGACAGAGAGAGAGATTAGAGAGGGAGAGGTGGCTTAATTTATGACCTTAAAGGTGATGTTCTTGGCAATGAAATAAGGGGAATTCACAGCAAAAGTTGCAGAGCCGTAGGTTCCCATGGGCTGCCCTTTTGGCCCAGGTGTTTGAGCTGTGTCTCCCCATTGAACAATTGTATTATCTGCGCCTGCTCCTTCAATGGTTATGAAGGATTTTAATGGAGGTATACTCACTTTCTCCCTGAAAATTCCCACATTTCCAATTAGACCCAATTCACCGTTTGACAATTATTAATATTAACTCCAAGAGCATCTTTTTTTATCACAATGGAAAAGACACCATAACAAACAAAACAGAGAGGCACTTAATTTCTTTACCAAATTGAAGAAAAAATAACATAAAACTGATTAGAAAAAGCTCTATATAAATCTTGGTTCAGAAGAATTGTACCATTTTGGCAGAGCCCAAAGCAAAAATAAAAGCTAAAAAAATTAAAGGCACAAAAAGAATTGAAGTAGAATTACACAAACATATATATATAGCCAGGGGACTCACGTGTAAACCCCTGCATGGACCTTAATGACCACTCTCACAAGGTTGATGAATGGGAGAGAATCAATGGCATCCTGAATCGACGTGAAATCTCCAGCCGCCGGATTTTTAGCCACCGTAAGAGTGTAAGAAGGGCTTAGCTTATTCTTTGCAGTCTTGAAAACAGAGTGTTTGAGGCTACCAACAAACCAGACCCACTTCATAAATTGCTGTTCTGAGAATTGGGTTCGGGCCGTCATATTGTTTGGTAATTGCTTCCCCATTGAATTCCTCGGTCGAAATCCTTTGGTGTGGCAGAGTGTTTGGCTTAAGTTAAACAAAAGAAGAAGAAGAAGAACGTAGAAAATGTGTCTTAGTTTCGACATCTTGAAAGAGAATGGAAATGAGAGAATGAGAGAATGTTATAAAAAGCGGCTTGCTCACTATAGTTTTATATATGTAGATGTACATATAAGTTAGTAGGAGTTTTAGGTGAAAAGTGATGCAGAATTAGAGAATCATTGACAGAAAGTGAGAGGTCACGGGTGCGTCTTCTAACACCCATGTAGAGAGAGAGAGAGATGAGGGAACAATCTAATCCACAAACAGGTTGCAATTTTTGGCTTATAAAAGTTTTTGCAGTACTTTTTGTTGTTGTTTTTGTTTGGTGGTGCCCGTGAGTGATCCTCCCCGTGTTTGTGTGTGAAGGTGAATATATTCGTGAGGAGATAATGGGATACTTCTGTACTACTATTTGTCTTAATATTCTGTAAGCAACCTGTTGTTACCCTCTGCCACCGGCCTGATTACCTAAGCTTAAATCATGGCCGTCCAATTTATTGGACGGCGAAATTTATCACGATTACATTATTATCCAAATTTGACCATGTGGAGGGGTTTAATTTTGTTGGGTTTCTAATTAAGTTATCAGATGGGATTGTTTAGACCCAACTGCAGGAGTAGAAAAAAGCAACACAATCAGGCAAAGTTGTAACTGAGATTTACCTGTCCAAGGCTAAGAATAATCAATTGGCCTTTAATCAAGCTTTTTGCAGCACAAACTATTTTTAATGATGATTTTTAAGGGTACCAAATATACTTTAAGAGTCCAGGAACATGCTTTGAAGGTTCTGGATGCAAACAGATAGCCAAATTGAGTTCGAAATTTAGCCAGCGGAATTGCAAATTGGTTGCTATTCTCACGATTGGCTCCATGGCTTGTGTCAGTCAGTGTGTTAGGTAGTTGAGTAGCTTTCCCATTGTAGTAATTCTATCTTGTGTTCATCAAAATTAATGTGACTTTTAAAATCATAATTAAATTTATAATAAATTATTATTAACTTTTGATTCAATAATAATTTTAAAAGTCACATCAATTTTAATGGACACAAGATAAATAAAAGAATTAACATGTATAATTACTCTTATGCTCAGGATCTGCATTTATTCAATAGACCGTAAAAAGTAGGGAAAACTTTATTTATCCTCTCAAACTGTCTTGATTTTACAATGTTTGACCCCAAAGTATTAAAAGTTGTAAATAGATAGAAAAATGAAACTTATAAATAGATAAATTTGTAATTGAATAAATATTTTAGAGATTTTTTATATTCTTAGCATTTAATTTTTTTTTTCCCATTTTTATTTTAAACGTTGGACTCCATCTTTTTGTGTAGCATAATTTCTATATGTTGAACGTTGAATAAATTCTCTATTATGGCCATGTGTAGCATAATTAAGCATTGAATGGTAAAGCAACTCATGTCTCATGCAAGCGATCCAGTTGACAGTTAATTTACTGATGCCCCTTAAAATTTTGATTGGCCGCTCAATGCTCGCCAAAAAAATCTCTACCTACAACATAAGAATGGAACATTTTCAAGAATAGATTGAGTAATTAGATATTATTATTATTATTATTAGGGGTTTGCTAGAACACTTTCTAGAGGTCCTTCTAGGGGTCCTTCTAAAATTGTTTTTGATTTTTTTAATCAAATTGGGGCACACTATTTATTGAGAGGTGGGCCCCAATTTGATTAAAAAATTAAAAACAATTTTAGAAGGACCCTTAGAATGACCTCTAGAAGGTGCACAAGCATTTTCCTTATTATTATTCTAGGAAACATCAATGTTAGAGAATGAGTTTTATTTAAAATTGCTTTAATATTATTGATTCTCTTATTTAATGGAATCAATTTTTTAAGCCTTATTATCTGTTCTCTTATTTTCCTTTAATGCAATCAAATGTTATAATATATTTTTTAATTACTTATTTACCAGGGGCATTAATTAAGAAATATTGACTTTAATTGGAAATTTACATATTTGTTTTATTTAAAAAAAATCTTTATTATTCAATTGGGAGTTATAAGCAGCCGCTTAATTCTCCTTAATGGTGGAGCCACCCTGAATGCAGGTTTCATATATGCCATTAATAGATAGAATAATTGCTCTTTCATTAATGTTTGATATATATATATATATATAGTATATATATATACTATATAATATATATTGGGAACGTGAGTTAAACGCTTGTAAAATTAACGTTTGTGTATATTTTAACCAATTATCTTATCAAAATAAGAATAAAAAATATATCACCACCAATTACCTTGATACCTTATATCTATAATCTCAGTGACATTTCTTTTCTTTTTTCTTTTTTCTTTTTTTTTTTCGAAAGAATTCATATTATCCTTCCGTTCTATTTCTCATGCCGTGCTTCCTATTTTATATTATCTCAAAAATTTATAAAAAAAAAAAATGTAAAAACGATAGTATTTACCAATTTAACTTTCTATATTATTATTAAATTCAAATAAATTCATTTTCATGGAATTTACATTTTTAGAATTTATTTCTTTTTAAAAAAATAAAATAAAATTGAACCTACTGTTTTTAAAATTTTAGGCTTATCTAAAATCATTTTAGTATCTATCTTATGACCGAGGGAATATCAGCTGAAGTATCTAGTTTTTTTTTTAATAAAAAAAAAAATTATGACAGCATTATAAAACATAATGTTACATCATCTAATACCAAATATATCTTTGAGTCATGATTTTAAGCATCCTGGGCTGATGCACTGTTGCATCAGCCCAGGCTACTGTATAGAATTACCGTATATCTTTTCAATCGACGTACCCGTGAATAACAAAAGAAATGACAACCAACCCTCTTCCGTGGCAAACCTGAGTAGACTGGAGATGAGACAAATCAAAATTTGAAGTCACGAGCAGCTGTTATATACTTTGATTGCCTTCTTCTAGTTCTTGATTTTGATTGATCTGATGTTTTGTTAGACATTGCTTACATTCTCAGCAACTTCTCCATACATCTTTTTCGTTTGAGAAATGATAAAAAAGAAAAGCTCGTCTTTTATTTCATCTCCATGTCTTGGACGGATGAATTTAACATTAAATTTGTGAAATTTATGTATAAGTTTTATCAATTTAATAGTAAATTTGTAAAAAAAAATAGATAAAAGATAATTTAGAAAATAAAATGCAACTTCTCTCATTTCGTTTTCTTCAACAAATTCTTGCATTTATTATATTTAGATTTCATTCCACATGTTATTTTGGCGGACCAATATGTTAAAATATGACTAAAATGAATTACATCGAGAACAAAAAAAATGCTGAAATATTTTCACATGTGAAAAAGATTATTAAAAAATTTGTAACATTCTCCCTCCTCTTAGTGAAAGAGTTAAAAAATCATTAGAAATGAATATTTAAATGAAAATTAGATAATTAAAATAGAAAACGGGTTATTAGTGCTTTAAAAAAAGTAAATAGTTAAAATATAAAAAATGATAATTTTTTTTTAACTAAAATGAAAAATAAATTTGTAGAACTGGATGTAAATGCAAGAAGAAATGAAATTGCTAATGCTTAGGCTCTGTTACAAAGAATGTAACCTATAATGTTAACTATTTTCCTAGCGTTAAAATAGTAAATTAAGACTAAACGTGTCATATATACATTTCACATGCAATTTTATCCTATTCAACCCAGTTCCACTACTATATATGACTCAATTCAACTCGGTTTTATTGTAATTTTATTCAGTTCAATCTGGTTTATAGTCTATTTTTGGCCCAATTTTGTTGTGATCCATTGCCTAGTTTATTGGTGAACCTTGGCACAATGCAGCTTGCCCCTTCACTGGATTTTTAGTGGCTAGTTTTCATTTTTCGGCATTTCTATGGCCTTCATTGTTAGTTGCAGCCTGGCCTTTCACCAGATTTTTTAGCAATTTATTTCCGTTCTACAACATTTTTTTGGGCGCCACTGTCAACCTTTCTCGCATGACACAACCTTGATCCAACCATCGATTTTAGTTGCCTTTAATTTATTTTCTTTCCAAACTTAAGCTTATAGAAGTTTTCACATTGAGTTTGACGAGAGATGTTAGAATATATATTAAGTTGGTTTATTTTATTATACAACTATTTCCCATTTGATTGTAATCAAATTTAGACATTTAATTATCACTTTATATTCTCTTTTATTCCATTTCCTTTATTTAATTCTTTAATTAGTTTAAGTTTATTTATTCATCACTTCTAATCTCTGTACTTTTCTGCCACTCTCCTTTTTTTTTTAATTTTTAATTTTAAATTTTATATATATTTATACGTATAGTTCCGTGACCCGCTCAGTGGAAACGAACCACTATCAAATGGTCAATTCAACCAAAGTGGACCAGTCAGTCACAAGAGCTGCTGGCAATTGTTTTTATCTTGACTATGAACTGAGAAGAAACTGTGTCTTGTTTCTTTTAGATATTTTTCCGGAAAATAGAGAAATTAAATCTAAACCTTTAAAAAATTGAAAAATAAATTTTTTTTTTTTTCACCACCTAACCCAAATGGCCAAATCCCTACTGCCGTCCTTTTCTACCGGCTCCCAGCCCTTCCTCTCTCCCAATTGCTTTTGCTCCCCTCTAAAACACTCTCCAAGATAGATGAACAGCTCTCTTTGTTTCATTCGTACCCAAATTCTCATAAGTAGTATTGTATTTAAGCCCAATTGAGTCGTGTCAAAAATATTGAATGTTTAAGTTTCATTCATTTTATTTTATTTTATTTTGAAAATGAATTGAGTTTGAGTTTATTACCGACATAGATATTCTCTTCAAGTTTGGCTTATTTATTTTTTGAACGAATTCGATTTGTTTACGAACAGTTCAATTAATTAATTTATTTCTAACATAAAGTAAATACCATAATTGTTTATCTATTTGCAAATCCATATTCACTAGTTAATTAATTATTGTTAAAATTTTATCAATTAAGTTAATTAAATAAATTAACTTGAATCTTAAATAATTCAATTTCGAGTTTATATGTATGTTTAATAATTGAGTAATTATATATATCAATCCTCATTTCTACTTTGTGTCAACCAAAAGTCATCATTGGATAAAAAATTAATAATTTCATCATAAATCTAATAATTTTTTGAAAGGAAAATGATCATCTTCATTTCAAATGAAATGAAGAGTATCAAGTTAGTGTAAACTTAGGGGTAGAATTCTCTAAAACTGAATACTCTTTATTTTAAATGACAATTTTACCCCTAAATTTACACTAACTTAATACTCTCCATTTCATTTGAAATAGAGAGGATCTTAGTCTGATTTGAATAGTCATATCACTTTTGATGGACACAAAATAGACACAGGGATTTGGCATGTATCATTACTTTTAATAATATGTATATAAATTTATTATACAAGTGATGATACAAGTCACCTTTCATATCTTTCTTATGTCTACCAAAAATGACGTGGCTTTTAAAATTACTATTAGATCAAAAGACAATAATGATCAATCATAAATTTAATGATGATTTTAAAAGTTACATCATTTTTTGTTGACACAAGGTAGACACGAGGGTGACATATATAATTACTCTTATTATACACATACACAAAGAAACACACATATCCATACGTACTCATAAACACACTTATGTGCACTCAAATCTCTAAAATTCAACTCATAGCAACAATAATTCAAGTTATATCTATCATATTATGAAGAGAATTCCATTTTACTTAAGATGTTTTTATTAGAAAATTAAAATATGAAGTTATACATGTTTATTTAAGCCGAATCTAATTTATTCGAGTATGTCTCATTTAATATTCGAACATATTCTTATATTCACTATCAACTTATTTATTATTCGAATCAAGACCGAATCAAATTTACTCAAACCAATTCACAATCGCTTGGGTTTATCTTACACCCCTAACCATAAGCATCAAATTGCTGAAAAAAAAAAAAAAAAACTAAACTAAACTCTCGTCTTTAATTCCACCTATCCAGCCCCATAAAACCAACAAAAGACTTTTTTTTTTTTTAAGCATAGAAGTAAAAGTTCTTGGTGAGTGCAGATCTGTTGTTGTTGTGGAGCGGAAATGTGAATTAGCATTTAGCAGGAGAAGCTGTAAAACACATATCTAATAATCTATGAGAGAGAGAGAGAGAGTTGACTGTTATCTTGGATTATTCAGATTAAATTAGTAAGAAATTTTCATTGGGATGATGGTGAGGGAGATAAAAAATTTATATTTTAAGAAATAAAGCTATAATTGGTTGTAAGTGAAGATAATAAAATAACGTTAAATATTATTTTCTTTTTGAAAATTGTATACCCGTAGCTATATTTCAGATTAAATAACAAAGCTATAATTCGTCTACTCTCTCTTTTTTT
>FXXK01000045.1:1567933-1649374 GCA_900184695.1 Betula pendula | reverse complement strand
GAGATTTCTCACACTCAAAAAAGTGAAGCCCATGTTGAAAACAACCACCGCCATCTTCCTAGGCTTAGCCACCTCGTTCACCTTCTTTCTCCTTTCTCCGCCTCCAAAATCTTCCTTCCACTCCCTCTTCACATCCGCTTCTCTATCTGACAACACCTCAATATCACACCACCTCTACACCCTCACTCGACGGCCCCACGTTGCTGGTTCTGAGGCTAACGCCGAGGCTGCAGCCTACGTTTCATCCGTCTTCACTTCCAGCAATGTCAAATCTCACATAGCATCCTATCAGGTGTCTCTAACCTACCCAGCACAGCGTTCCCTATCGCTAACACGTCCACCTCCAGAGCCACCTGCTACGTTCAATCTACGTCAAGAAATTTATGACGGCGATCCATACGCCGACGTATCAGACCAAATTCAGCCTACTTTCCATGCATATGCAAAGTCAGGCACTGTCTCTGCACCTGTGGCTTACGTGAACTATGGGCGCGTAGAGGACTACATGATACTTAAGGAAATGGGTGTGAATGTGTCGGGTACTGTAGTATTGGCAAGGTATGGAGAAATATACAGAGGTCACTATGAACTATAGTTTCCAAGCCCTTCCTCTCTCCCAATTGCTTTTGCTCCCCTCTAAAACACTCTCCAAGATAGATGAACAGCTCTCTTTGTTTCATTCGTACCCAAATTCTCATAAGTAGTATTGTATTTAAGCCCAATTGAGTCGTGTCAAAAATATTGAATGTTTAAGTTTGATTCATTTTATTTTATTTTATTTTGAAAATGAATTGAGTTTGAGTTTATTACTGACATAGATATTCTCTTTAAGTTTGGCTTATTTATTTTTTTGAACAAATTCGATTTGTTTACGAACAGTTCAATTAATTAATTTATTTCTAACATAAAGTAAATACCATAATTGTTTATCTATTTGCAAATCCATACTCACTAGTTAATTAATTATTGTTAAAATTTTATCAATTAAGTTAATTAAATAAATTAACTTGAATCTTAAATAATTCAATTTCGAGTTTATATGTATGTTTAATAAATGAGTAATTATATATGTCAATTTTTATTTCTATTTTGTGTCAACCAAAAGTCATTATTGGATCAAAAGTCAATAATTTCATCATAAATCTAATAGTGATTTGAAAGGAAAATGATCCTCTTCATTTCAAATGAAATGGAGAGTATCAAGTTAGTGTAAACTTAGGGGTAAAATTCTCCAAAACTGAATACTCTTAATTTAAAATGACAATTTTACCCATAAATTTACATTAACTTGATACTCTTCATTTCATTTGAAATGAAGAGGATCTTAGTCTGATTTGAAAAGTCATATCACTTTTGGTGGACACAAATAGACACAGAGATTTGGCATGTATCATTACTTTTAATAATATGTATATAAATTTATTATACGAGTGATGATACAAGTCACATTTCATATCTTCCTTATATCTACCAAAAGTGACGTGGCTTTTAAAATTATTATTAAATCAAAAGGCAATAATGATCAATCATAAATTTAATGATGATTTTAAAATTTACATTACTTTTGGTTGACACAAGGTAGACATGAGGATAACATATATAATTACTCTTATTATACACATACACAAAGAAACACACACATATCCAGACATACTCATAAACACACTTATGTGCACTCAAATCTCTAAAATTCAACTCATAGCAACAATAATTCAAGTTATATCTATCACAGAAGAGAATTCCCTTTTACTTAAGATGTTTTTATTACAAAATTAAAATATGAAGTTATACAAGTTTATTTGAGCCGAATCTAGTTTATTTGAGTATGTCTCATTTAATATTCGACCATATTATTATATTCACGATTAGCTTATTTATTATTCGAATCAAATTTACTCAAACCAATTCACAATCACTTGGGTTTATCTTACACCCCTAACCATAAGCATCAAATTGCTGGAAAAAAAAAAAAACTAAACTAAACTAAACTCTCATCTTTAATTTGACCTATCCAGCCCCATAAAAACAACAAAAGACTTTCTTTTTTTTTAGCATAGAAGTAAAAGACCTAGAGAAATGATGTTCATCATCAGCCTGGACTGAATGAACAGTCATTTAGCCCAGGCACATGAACAGTATTTTCGTGGGTTCATGAACAGTATTTTTTTTTTTTTACTCTAATCCCTGTCCAGGCTAAATGTCTGTTCATTCAGCCTGGGTATGCCAATCACTGCTCAAAGNACATAATACTCCTTATCTGGAATCAAATATAACAGCAATCAGCAAATATAAGACCCACCCATAGTTCCTTTTCTCTTCCTTCGTTTTCTCAGCCAGCAAACACAGAGCTCAGCCTTAGAAAGTAGAACATACTTACAAAAAAAGAACCGTTCCAGTTGCCCAACCCAAACTCGAAGATAATCAGACCCTTCCCCCACATACCTCTCCAACCCAAACCCATGTCCGAGCTCTATTCCAACATTCCGGAGCTTCAGAACCGGAGTCCAAGAAGCTCATAAACCAAATTGAAGAATCCATGAGCATTGGCAATCTTCAAAGCTTCTTCGACCTAAACTTGTCTTTTGCTGATTTTTTTTTTTTAAAGCGACACTGCGATTTTAAGTTTTAGCTCTGAAGAAACAATGGATATAATTATTTTGTTTTATTTATTTATTTTTTTGGCTCACAAACCAAATGAAGAATCATGAGCTTGTTGGACCTCAACAAAAAAAATGGTCATGGAAATATCCTCAGTGCCGCAGGTGGCAGCCCATGCGAGATGAGCGCACGTGGTTGTGTCGGAGAAATCTGACATTTTCTCTTTTGAATTTTTGTCGTTTGTTTTGTTTTGTTTTTTTCATTAGATGGCGTAAAAAATGGTGTCTATTGAAAAGGATATATATTATGAATGAAAATTGAGAAAAGTTTTATTAGATTCTTATGTTTTAGGAATGAAAATTGAGAATATTTTTATTAGAGTGTTATAATTTATGTCGTGAAAAAATTCTTTTTAAAAAATTAATATTTGGTTTATTGAACAAGAATTATTTCTTTAAAAGTGAAGAAAAAAGTCTTTTGAATTTTTATTTTTTATTTTTTTAAAATGACTCAATGACATATTACATTTTTAAGAGTAATACTAGAAGAAAAATTAAGTCCTTTTTGAGTCATTTTAAAAGTGATGTTGCTTTTAAAATTATTCTTAAACTTGTAATAATTGACTATTGAATTTTGATCAAATATTGATTTTAAAAATTACATTATTTTTTAAATGATTTAAAGAAAACTTAAGTCTTTCTTTTAATATTACTCATTTTTTAATAAGTAATATTTTTCAAACCGTATTTTATACAATAAACGGCATAAATTCACGTAATTTATAAACTTCCAATATTTTTTTTTAGTTATAGTTGATTCTAATCCATCCCCATCAAAGGCAACGGATTGTTTGTTTAAATTACAGCAGATTTCACACCTTTTTGTTTCATTCAAGGGTTGGACTGGCATCCTCTTGCTGATCTGTGCAGCATTATGGATTACAATATAGTGGGTAGACAGTAATTACTGGGAATTGCAGACCGAATTATAGCTTTGTTATTTAATCTGAATATATAGCATACGGGTTACAATTTTCAAAAAGAAAATAATATTTAACGTTATTTTATTATCTTCACTTACAACCAATTATAGCTTTATTTCTTAAAATATAAATTTTTTATCTCCCTCACCATCATCCCAATGAAAATTTCTTACTAATTTAATCTGAATAATCCAAGATAACAGTCAACTCTCTCTCTCTCTCTCATAGATTATTAGATATGGTGTTTTACAGCTTCTCCTGCTAAATGCTAATTCACATTTCCGCTCCACAACAACAACAGATCTGCACTCACCAAAAAGATTTCTCACACTCAAAAAAGTGAAGCCCATGTTGAAAACAACCACCGCCATCTTCCTAGGCTTAGCCACCTCGTTCACCTTCTTTCTCCTTTCTCCGCCTCCAAAATCTTCCTTCCACTCCCTCTTCACATCCGCTTCTCTATCTGACAACACCTCAATATCACACCACCTCTACACCCTCACTCGACGGCCCCACGTTGCTGGTTCTGAGGCTAACGCCGAGGCTGCAGCCTACGTTTCATCCGTCTTCACTTCCAGCAATGTCAAATCTCACATAGCATCCTATCAGGTGTCTCTAACCTACCCAGCACAGCGTTCCCTATCGCTAACACGTCCACCTCCAGAGCCACCTGCTACGTTCAGTCTACGTCAAGAAATTTATGACGGCGATCCATACGCCGACGTATCAGACCAAATTCAGCCTACTTTCCATGCATATGCAAAGTCAGGCACTGTCTCTGCACCTGTGGCTTACGTGAACTATGGGCGCGTAGAGGACTACATGATACTTAAGGAAATGGGTGTGAATGTGTCGGGTACTGTAGTATTGGCAAGGTATGGAGAAATATACAGAGGGCATATAGTCAAGAATGCATACGAGGCAGGCGCTATAGGGGCGTTGGTGTATACAGATAGGAAGGACTACGGCGGCGGGGGAGGGGATACACGGTGGTTCCCAGATGACAGGTGGATGCCGCCCAGTGGGGTACAGGTGGGAACAGTTTACAATGGGCTTGGAGACCCTACTACACCTGGATGGGCGAGCACTGGAGACTGTGAAAGGTTATCAGAAGAGGAAGTAGAGAAAGGAGGGGATGTTCCTCTTATACCTTCATTGCCTATATCTGCTGCAGATGGTGAAACAATCTTGAGATCGATTGGTGGACATGTTGCTAATGAGGATTGGCAGGGAAGCAAAGATGCACCTACCTACAGGGTCGGACCAGGGCCAGGGATTGTCAATCTCAGTTACACTGTAAGCTCAAACTATAAGATTCTGTATTCTTATACACGTTGCAGAAAAACACCAATCTAGCCTTTAGTAATAAAATCATACAAAACAAACCTGAACCGGCGGCTACTAATAGTTGGCGAATTGTCACTTCGGATGTTGTTTTCAGGGAAAACAAATCATAGGGACAATTCAGAATGTCATTGGTATCATTGAAGGAGCAGAAGAGCCTGATCGGTATGTCCAAAATCTTTCATAAAAAAGCTATGCAGCGAACTAAAGAAAACACAGTAGAGTTCATGATATGTTCTAAAAACTAGTCAAAACAGGCAGTGACAAACTGACAAAACTACCTACCATGTAATGATCAAGTCACAAATGCTACAATCATTTGCAGATTTGTCATATTAGGTAATCATCGGGATGCATGGACTTTTGGAGCCGTTGATCCCAACAGTGGCACCGCAGCATTGCTACAGGTAAAAATGACTCCAATAGATTGCCTTGTCAAGTACCTACTCAATGAGGAAAATTCACCACAGCAGGACCGCCTGATTTTGATACTAACTGCAGATTGCAGAAAGACTGGGGAAGCTGCAAAAAGAAGGATGGAAACCTCGAAGAACAATTGTGTTGTGCAATTGGGATGCGGAGGAATATGGCTTGGTCTCGCTCTCTCTCTCTCTCTCATGCACACACATACACACACTATGGAAATTTAACCTAACCACTATATTCAGCTAGGATCAACCGAATGGGTAGAAGAGAACAGAGAAATGCTAGCTTCAAGGGCTGTTGCCTACTTAAATGTTGACTGTGCGGTATCTGGACCAGGTTTCCATGCCTCTGCAACTCCCCAGCTTGATGAACTGATCAAGCGAGCAACTCAAGAGGTATCTCAAAAGTTATGATACTAGGAAAACTAGCAACAGCAAGCATAAGAAATGGTAGCAGCTAGAATAACCCAGCAGCGAAAGCAGCAATTGCATAAGCTATACCAAGAGTTGATATTTCTTATATATATCATCACTTCAGGCCATACAAATAGCATTAACAGCTGCAGAAACAATTAAAAAAAAAAAATTGTCTAATCTGTAGAGTTGATCAGGATTTCAATCTTTTTCCTGGTTCAGGCGAAAATAAATCTTTTTCCTTGTTTCTGCTATTATCTCGCTCATCTCAACTGAATTTGTAATTGGTTTTTGAAGGTTCAAGACCCAGATAACTCATCACAAAGTATTTACGATTCATGGGTCGGTTCTAGCAATTCTCCCCTGGTAAGCAAAATGCAAAAGCCTAATAGCACCAACTTGACTTTATGATCTCAAATTGATAGTATTAAAAAAGAAATCAAATTGCATTGCAGCGACCCTGAATGTACGTAAAAAGTGTCAACGTCTTCATTTCCAGCAAACCAGCTAGTGAAAATTAATTCCAACTCTAGCATCATATTACCAAACACAGATGAATAAGACATAGGAGATGACTTTCATCAAGTGAACCTTGAAATTTATACTGTTAAATTATTGATGCTCATCAACTTTTGCTTTTATATCAGATAGGGAGGTTAGGAGATGGAGGATCAGATTTTGCAGCTTTTGTGCAACATGTAGGGATTCCAGCAACTGGAATGTTTTTCGGAGGAGGTAACAAGCACACATTTTATTATTCTCACATCATCCTTTAGTTGGTAAGACAATACATGCATGCGTGCACAGACACATGTATACACTGCATGTGCCATTTTTCTGCTAAAGGAAGCAACTGCTAGTATGCTTCTCAGAATTGATATGAAGAACTCGATAATTGAAAAAGTTTCAATGTAAGAGTTATTCACCAAACAAAAGCAAAACAAACTAGGGAAAGCATGATTTCAAAATTAAGTATTATATGACGAATATCCAACCATAGCATCATATCTAATGAGCACATCACAACCACATGCTGAAACAAGAGATGCTAAATACAGCGTAAAAACCCAGGCAAATATCCACATTGTTAATTTCAAAGGCAGTACTAAAAAGATTTCAATTAGAACATTCATCACAATGTAACCAAAACCACCCAATAGTACTGTTAGGACAATGCCTTTGTCTAACCAAGAATATGACAACTTCATAGAGATTTTTTAAATTTCTCAAATTCAAGAAAAAAATTACTTCTCAGTAGTAATTTCTTTTACCATAAGAAGAGCAAATCTTAAGTATGCTGATTCAGACCATTATCCATATGCACCATAGCAAAAGGATACTTTTTTGAAATATAACATATGGTTCATCCCCTGAATGAACTTTTGATCCTCCTAAAAGGAAACAATTTATAAATGACAAGCCAAAATTATCCTTTAACTAATACAACCATTATCTAATCATATAACTTACCAAGCATGAATAAAGTGATGTTCCCTATTGTAGTAAGGGACTAAACACCATTACTAATAAGCTTTAAAACGTCAAAACATTTTATCCTTAAGAAAAACTTATGTGCAGGTATACCATGGCAGTGTGCTTTTTTGAACTTTTATGGCTTACCATTGAATAGTTGTCATCAAATGCAGGGTACCCTGTATACCACTCAATGTATGATGACTTTATCTGGATGCAAAAATTTGGTGATCCAATGTTTCATAGACATGTTGCAGGTGAGCCATAAAGTTTTTACCTAGCAGTATCCAACACAATTTTTTGGATTCATTCCCACCCCAAAAAAAAAGCATCTGAACCATTTTTTTCATCATTACTTGTTGAGTATGGAAAATTCCATTATATGCAAAGATAAGTGACAACAAGAGGGAAAAAAAGAAAGGCACTCAAAAATGTCAACGATACTATAATAATACTCAATAGTTTCCAGTTCTTATTTATCTACTTCATCTCTCATTGAACCATTTTATTTTTTAAGAATTTTTTTTTCTTTTTGAAAGAAAAGAGTCACAAAGCTCTAAAAAGCAACATTTTACATTGAATCCTGGATCGGCTAATAATAAATCTTACTTACAAGTGCCCAAAAGATTTAAATTTTATCAAATTTATTTTGAAAAACAGTGGCAAGTGTTTGGGGTTTAGTAGCTCTTTGGTTAGCAGACGAGGAGTTTTTGCCTTACAACTATCTCTCCTATGCACAGGAGCTGCAGGTATGTCAATGTTAAAAGTTACGAAAATCATTACATGCAGTCTTGTGGAACACAAATTATTACTATATTGAGGTTTTAGTGGCAAACGCAAACATAATGAATTGAATCCTGGAATAACAGACATACACAAAGGACTTAAAAGTTGAGATATCAGATAAGAACATTAGCCTAAATCCTTTGTTCAAGTCCATAGAGGAGCTCCAAAAAGTAGCCACCACAGTGAACAACCAGAGAAAGGTATAAACTTGAGTTTCTGTATACTATATTGTAACGAATCACGTTTTACATTTATCAAAACATGAAGTATGATTCTGCAGGCAATAGAAGAAAGAAAAGGTTGGGCATCAATCTGGAATAAAGATCATTTGAAGGTGAGAGAGCTGAATGACAGACTAATGATGGCAGAGCGTGCATTTACAGACCAAGATGGACTCTCTCAAAGGTCATGGTATAAGCATTTGGTATGTTTCTCTTAATCAACACATGACTCCTTTACTGAAATTACTAAAATTTTCACAAGTTCAATTAAAATCAATTTTTCCATATTTGAAAATTGAATCAATCCCACCCAATTGAAGATATTACATTATTGTAATTACAGAATGGAACCAAATTTATTATTTTGTTTTTTTTCAGATTTATGGGCCCTCAAAGCACAATGACTATGAATCTAAATCCTTCCCCGGGATAAATGATGCCATTGAGAAGGCAAAGTATCTGAATACTGCAGAGGCATGGGATTTCGTACAACATGAAGTTTGGCGAGTCTCTCGAGCTGTCAGACATGCTTCACTAATTCTCCATGGCGAACTAACATGAATATGCACATATCTATTCCCCGTTTTGATGTGGGTCATGCACATCATGTGTCGACAGTATCGTAATAGAAGTCAAAAGAGGCATATGTCCTGGTTGTTTTATAAATCTGGTCAGACTATCCGCCACTATCGCAAGTCCTAACAAATAATTTGTTGTTAGAATCTTCAACAAGAAATTGCATGCCAAAATCACTTGCATGGTCTGAATTTTATTAAAAAACAAATAAAAAATTGATCAGTCCTAATCCCTAGCTTCATTAAGGACTACACATTCGATCATATACTATAATGTCTCTTCCTACTGCATCAGCCCCATTCGCAATGGCTTTCATCTTGTCCTTGTAGCTCATCCAGACATATCATATCATATCAGTTTTTGGCACTAGGGGGTGGGAAAAAGAAATATACCTCAGTATTGTGTTGCATACAAGCAAATCATCTTAAATGAATTTCACATCATATTCTTAATCAGTGGTGTCTCATTTCACCGTACATGGTTAATCCTTTCATCATAGACTATCACGTCATTTCTCATAACCTTTGGCTGACATTCTCATTGGCCTTCCTCTTTCCCATGTAACTCCTCAGATGCATTCTTCAGTGTCTCTGTGTTCCTCGGTCTTATGTTGTACATAAGGTTGTATTCGAGCTGAGACAAATATTGAATTTTGAATTTTCGGACTTGGCTCAGCTGAATAACATGGGTGTTCAAACTTGGCTCACCAAACCCCTTGTCCCAGCTCAAGCTCAAGCTTGAACTCAACCGAGCCCTTATTGCATATTTGATCGGCTCGATTCGTTTTTTTTTTTTTTTTCATTTCCCCATTTAAAAAAAAAAAAACAACTGAAGTGGAACTTGCACATATGGGAAAACGACCAATGCAAAACCGCGTTTTGCATTGGAAAGCTCCATTAACTTATCAAATTCACCTTTTTTCTCAAACAAGAACAAATAATCAATCCACCACATCAAAAACACAAATTGAACCATCAAATCCAAATCATTCCACACCAAAACTAGAAAATCAACCTCAACCATAAATGCCGATTCAACCAGATCCGGCAATAAAACAAAAATTTAACCAAACCCACAAACACAAACGCGAAGAAACAAGCGCAGAAGGCCAAAGCTTATTGGGTTTGAATTGATTAACAAAGTGGGTCTGATTCTGGTACGTGAAGAGTCCTAGTCTTGTCGGGGGAAGCTCTGGGTTAGAGTGGTTCTATTTATTCCCCTCTTCTATAAATGAAAATAAATGGGGCAAATAGAGAGAGAGAGAGAGAGAGAGAGAAGAAGAAGAACAACAAAATAAAAGAAAAAAAGAGAGAAAGATCAAATCTCAAAGTTTGCTTTTGTGTTTCTTTGCGCAGAGGGTCTTGACTTGGCACTCTCACTTGGTGTGCATACGTAGCCGGTTTAGCCCAATGCTACCACACCAAATGCAAATGACACGTGGCATTGGGCTACCACTGGCCAACCCTTATGTGATGGCTGTTACGAGTCTTACGGTAAAGGGCTGAGTGGCGGTGGTGTATAGTGGAGAGCAGCGGTCATGGTTAAGGTGAGTAGTTGCAGAAGATTTGAAAGAGGCAAGCACACGAAGGGTTTGGAGTCATTGTCTGGAAGTATGAAGAAACATTGGAAATCTGAAAGGTTAGGTTTGTATAAACGTTGGAAATATGAAAGGTTAGCATTGGAATTAGGATGTATTGGCGGTGGCAGTTAGCGGTTGTTGCATCTAACCGCTAACTGCAACGCCTTAGGTGGTCAGCGGCTTTGAGAAACCACACTGTCTGTCTAGATTTGACGATGCGGTTAGAGGTTATTTATGCTCAAATTGCACCGCGGTAACCACCTGTCAGATATGGGCTTTTTGGACCTATTTTGGTGTTTTTGGCCTCTTTTTAAGGCTTTTTTTTTTTTTTTTTATAAATAATAATACCGTATCGTATAAATAAAGTGCAGATGGGCGCAACCCTAGTACACATGAAGTATACAAAGAGAAACCCCTAATTTAAAGAAAAAGATTGATAAAAAGTCAAAAAAATTTGCAAAACTAGCAAAAAGTAAACTATGATGTCCAGCCATCCAAGTATATAACGTGTAAAGCACAAACTTGCGCAGCTTAGGTCTCGACATCTCGACATCTTCAAAGTTTTGAGTATTCTTCTCCCGCCATCGGCACCACCAAAGGCACATGGAGCCAACTGTCAAACTTTCTTAACTGGACCATACCCAACCTGATCCCTCAAACTATTCAACAAGTCAATCACCCGTTTTGGCTTTAAGGCTTGTTTTAGATGGTTTTGGGAATGTTTTAGTGTTATGGTATAAAATTATATAACAGAACAACATCGTTTTGGGGTATATATATTTATATCACCGCTAATCGCACCATCATCGACGGTTAGTTGGAAAAAGCCAACCGCCCAGCCATGCGGTTAAACAGTTAGTGGTTAGTGTCAGTTAGTGTCGATTATTAACGGTTAATAACCATCCCTCTATACAGTTCTAATTGGAATGGGTGTTTGTCAGGTTGGAATGGGTAAAAGGCTAGCATTGGAATGGGGATTGTGTCAGCTAGTGGGACAGGTGGCATGATTTGAAGAAGTTTGTGGTTCAATTGTCCGCTTGGAATCGTGTGTTTTGCATACTTTTTTTTTTTTTAATAAGTAATGGAAATATCATTAAAAGTGAATAATACAACTTAGGTACACATGAAGTATAGATGAGAAACACTCGGTTAGAAGGAGAAAAATTTTTTTAAAAATAAAAAATAAAAAAATCATGAAAAGTAAGCACCAAAGGAGCTACAAAAGGCAACTATTCAAAGATAAAGAGTAAAAAAAAGAGACTCAAGCTCCAAGACGGCCCAAACCGACTGAAAAAGGCATTCCATAAAGCACTAGCAACCTCACAATAGAGGAGAAGATGGTCCACGAACTTCTCACTCCTATTGCACATACAGCATCTATTGATCACAATGATATACCGCTTCCTAAGGCTGTCCATGGTAAAGATCTTCCTTAGGGCCACCAACTAAGCAAAAAAGGCCGTTCTCAAGGGAACTTAGTCTGCCAAATACTCTTTCAAGGGAAAAGAGAGCCATCATTACAAGCAAGGACACTGTAGAAGGAGCTAACAACAAACAACGCTTTTCAAGAGGGGGACCACTAAAGCTTATCTTCATCATCCCATTTCAGACATCCACTTCCAAATCATGAGCCGCTTTAGCAAAGCTTACATTCTATTAATAGGAACCACTAGAAAACTACCAATGAGCTGCTACTGAAGCATCCTTTACACACGCAATAGCATATAAATCTGGAAAGGCTTCGACTTTGTCCCCACACCACATATCAATCCAAAATTGTGTGTTTTGCATACTTGGGGCTTAGCTGTCGCCAGATTAGAGAAGAGAGACGAGGTGTAAGCATCTGGTAAAAGGTGTGGTGTTTGTGTGTGGTGCGTGAGTTTGGGTGATGTGTTAGTCTTGGAATGAAATAGTTAAAAGGATGAGTTGGTGGTTGAGTTGGATGGCGTTTATTATATTTAAATGCAAAAAATTTAACGTAATTGTGCTATCTAATTAATATTGTTACACAGTGTGATATCATTTTTATTAATATGTTATTATATATAACTATAGTGTAGTATTGTTTACATATATTATATATAACTACAGTATAAATATATAATATGTAAGCATATTATATAATATTGTATATAACTATAGTTAACCATGTGTTATATAGTATCTATACAATTATATACTTTAATACTTATATAAGGTAACTAGGGTAACTAACTAGTTAACATGTTAGTATATTATATATAGCTATAGTATAGTAAATAATATGTAAGCATATTATATAATATTGTATATAACTATAGTTAACCATATGTTATATAGTATGTATATAATTATATACTTTAATGCTTACATAGGGTCACTAGGGTATAAGTTATAACATATTACATATGGGTACTACTAACTTACTACTTAAAGTATATATATAATATATATATATATATATAATATATACACACATGGTATAGTATGTGTATTATATAATAGTTTACACATTTGTATACATGCATATTATATGTATAATTAACTAGTTATTATTACATAAGTTAATATATAAGCATAAATAACTAGGTTACATGTTATATTTTTAATTATATAGGTTACTTAGTAGTATTAATATAAGTATATAACTATAGCATATAGTGTATAACAATCTTATATTTATATAGGATATTACTATTTATGCTTATATATATACTTGTTACTTAATTACTAATATACATACTTATATTTATAAAACCTTTTTTTTTCATTTTTATGAATAATAAGTTAATCTCATTAAAAGCATAAGGCGTCCTTTTAAGTACATAGAAAGTATACAAAAGGAATACCTAACTAAAGAGAGTAAAATGAACAAAGAAATCACTAAAACTAAACGACAGAGGAGAAACAAACATTGTCGTCCAAAAATATAAAATTTCAAAAAACAATGATAAAATTTCCCCCAGAGACCTCTCAATATCTTCAAAATTTCTATATAACATATTTTTATTAATATCTATATCCAATATATATGAACGAACTAACGAGTCGAGTGGAGCTTATACGAGCTATGTTCACGAGCATTAACCGATTCGAATCGAGGTTATACGAGTATATCTCGTTTTATAATCGAGCGTAATTTTGTATCCACGAATGGTTCATATATTAAACGAACTGAGTTCGAGTCGAGTTTATACAAGCTAATCCTGAACTGGTTTGCGAACGGACTTGTTCATCTATAGCCCTAGTGGTACATGAGTCATGACCAAACCATCTTAGATTATTCTAATCATACTCTTAATTAGTGGTACCTCTACCTTATTATGATTGCACATTTCAAATTGTATGTACCAATCATTGATCTCAGTCCACTAATCTTAGCCACACCCATTATATAGTTAGCGAAAAAACAAAGAACACACCACAACCACAAGAATTTCACCTAGTTCGCTTAGCCTTGGCTACTTTCACTTGAAACACTATGAAAACCCTACCCGTTATGGATATTAAGGGAGTGTCTCAAAATTCTCAAGGTCCCAGTCTCAGAACAGTCACACTCTTCCAAAAGTATGCATCTTCTAAAATGGGAAACCCCTCTCTTGACTTTGGGCACAAAATAAATCCCAAATCTAATTTCTTCTTTTATAGAGTTGACGAACAAAATAACTAACTAAATAAGAGACCAAAACTTGCTAGAAAGCAGAATCAACATGCACCATGACATGACAATAAAGAACATCTTGCAAACCTCACCGTTCCTAAATGTTTGAAAGAAACAAAAAAAAAAAAGTAAGCACAGCACTGTAATTTTGATGATTCTGAAAATTCTCGAGATTAATAGGTGAGATAAACAAGGACAAGTCAACAGATCAGGACGTATTGTTGCAATTGAATTTCCATGTACAAGCAGAGGATACAAATTAATCAGGATGACTATCTTACTAATGTTTATATTGACACCGTTTTTACGTGAAGCATATAAATTAAAATATCATAACAGCAATAAAACGTATCATCCAACAACATAAACTGCTGACAAATCCTACATGCTTACATGCTGTACAAATCAGACAGGAAAAATTTAATATGTATGCAAGAGAATCACAGCTTTTAATCTATAGAATATAATGTACAATATCTACCAGCATTGATACTAAATATGTACAACATATCACTGGGAATGCGTAAGTCATTTACTTCCAAACCTTGATAGCCCCATCTCTACTGCCCGATATTAAGAGTCTCTGATTCAACTTGACAGAAGCCAGAGATTGAATGGAGTCGCGATGGCAACCAGCAGAATCAGTGGCAGCAGCTGCAAGAACTGCCTTTGCAGTCAACTTAGTAGTTAAAGGTCGTCTTCTTGTCTCCTGTGAGCCAGAATACAAGCACCAAGTTTAGCATCCCACATTCTATTTGCACAAGTTACAGCAAATTAAGAAAAAAATTCAGTTTCTAGATACACAAGTTAAGGATATGGTATTCATCCAAAAAATAATTTAAGGAAATGGAAGCAAGAAACACTTTCACAAGCTCCACTTAATTACTGAAAGTTAAATCTTAAAAAACTGATCCCGTGTCAATGTACAATTGCCATAAAACAAGCACTGAAGGAAGATAATAGAATTATAGGGTGGAGATGCAAATAAAAAGTTTGACTAACTTCTGACAAAGAAGAAAGAAATAAAAGCAAAGCACAATCTTCTGCCAAAACTCCATGAAGGAAAGCTGAATCTACCAAATTATTCGAATCTCATATTTAGTAAAAGATTGACAGAAACTAAAAAATACCTGCACAACTTGCACACCAAAACTAGATCTTGCTTCATAGAAATCATCATTCCCAACTCCATTCCAGTTTGGCCCACAGATACAATAAGTTCGGTCAGGACTGAAACATTCAAGAGATAAAGACAATTAAATCACAGAACTCTCATGAAAACAAGCAAACAAGATTGAAATTTAGTTCAAAACCTGTAATGATCCCATCGACGAATCTTCAAGTCAGTACCACCAGTTAACAAATCACCCCCAGGTAAGGGAAGCAGTGAACGGATACCAAGAAGACGGGAAGGAGGTTCATTCAGTTCATTAACTCTGTACCTTGGATTGACATTCCGTCTCAGATCTGGTTTAGAGTTTGACTTACTCGATGGTCTCGCCAAGGCCCAAGGCCCGTCATACATTTCAGCATCACTATCATAGTTTGCCACTCGCAATACCTAAAATAAAAGTCAAATAATGTGACAAAATGAACTTAACTAGGTAAAGATTGATAAGAACAATAACACAAGTAGTAGTTCTGAAGTGCTTCATTCCAGCTCACAAATCCATATAATGAAACATGAATATGCACCCTCCTCACTCCAAGACAAGAGGCTCTTGGCAGTTTTGTTAATACACAATCAACTTTGTCATTCCCACTACAATATTTCTACAGTAGAACTTCACATAATAATTAAGTAAAGGAGGTGGCACATGCTATGCTCAATCTCTTGACCTCATTAGCATTTTTCCCCTTTAGTTTATTCATTAGTTACTCTTATAGTAGTAGATTGATGTTGCATGTGCAAAAAGAGTGGGGAAACTGTAAATCACCTTTTTACTCCATTGCGAGATTGCCAATGCCTTATGGAATTCTATTCTTTGTCTTTTTGGGTTAAAGTGGGTTATGTCTCGTCGAGTGATGGATCTCTTTGCATGTTGGAGAGGGCAATTTGATAGTTTTCAAAGTGTAGCAGTATGGAAGATGATCTCGCCTTGTTTAATGTGGTGTATCAGGAGAGAAAGAAATTATCGAAATTTTGAAGATTGTGCGTGGATGATGGTGGAGTTAAAGGCCTTCTTCAAAACCCTTTACCAATGGACAGTTGCCTATGATTGTCTTCATATTTCTAGTTTTCTTGATTTTCTTGATCTTTTCTCTTTTTCTGGTTAGGCGTTTATCTTGCATACTTCCTACATACTTGGGTTGCGTCCTTCCACTTCTTTAATAAATTTCGATTACTTATGAAAAATAAAAATAAAAAGTTACTTCAACATGGTGTCTGGAGTAAATTTAATGAGTACAGGGGGTCTAGTCCAGGGCTGCTGATGAGTTGCAAAATTAGATTATCTTGGAAACAATTTTAGCCTACTCACTACTGCTTGAAACAGTTGAATAAAAGATGGAGAATGTTCTGATAGTTCACAATTTCAAGCCAATAAGGGTTGCGTCCTAAAGAGAGTACAGGATGTTATCAATCAATTTCTGAACTGTTATTCTCTACCAATGCAACTTTGCCTTCTACCAAAAAAACATGCTGTCATTATTAAAAAAAATTTGTTATCTTTACTTGAAACTTTACTTTTCTTTTTGGGAGCAGGGAAGAATAGTTTATTCTCCATTGGCCCACCTTGTATGAGGCCTTGGGGGGGGGGGGGGGGGAAGGGGAGGTGGGGATATTTGTTCTTTAATTACTAGCTTGTCCCCTAAAGGAGAATATCGGCACTCCTAACTCATATGATGGCATTACACGTGTTTGTTTTCCAATAAACAATGATTAGAAATAATCTCCATGTACCTGGTGGCAGCTTCCATTTTCTGCATTCCAAAGAGAAACTTCATTGCAACCAGCAGCAACGTAAATAAGGGGTCTTGCAGTAGTAGGCAGAGAGGCATTTGGAGGAGGAATAAAAGGACACATCTTCTCTATCGGGCATGGAAGAGAATAGCGCCATGAATTCACAGGTACAAGGAACCTCAGATCCCAAAGGGTAAGCACACCCCTTGAAGACCCTGACACAAACCAATTCCCACAAGGACCTGTTACCAAAGAAGACACGTAACCCTCCTCAGGAGTTGCTTTTAGCGTCCACGAGCTGGAGTTTTTTCTTGTATCCCACAGATGGATCCCACAATTTTGGGTGCTAAACATTACCATCTGACTGAAACAACTATCAGCAGAGTAGTTCAGAAGGCTGAGTATGGCACCTTCCTTGATATCCTTCTTTTTTATATCAGCAATACCTGAATACTTCTCAACAACATTGCCAAGACCTCTCGAAACGTAATCAACAGAAAACATATGTATCATGCCATCACATGCTCCAACAATAACTTGAGCAGAGCCCCGAAGCATTGCAGCACACAGTGCCCGGCTTCCCTCCAAGTGATAAGTTAGCCTCGACCTAAATGAGATGTCCTTTTCCAACTTTCTCGAATCCCAAACCTTGACAGTGGAATCATCAGATGCACTAACAAAAAAGCTATGGTCGGTTGTTACAGCTATGTCATTAACTGCAGAACGATGCTCCTGAAGGTGTGCAACCAGCACCCCTCGAGGCCTCCAAACCGAATCTGGAATTGATGATGTCCGTGCAAAAGTTGGCAATCCTAATAGATCAGTTGAAGTGGAGGCATCTTCCACAGTAATAGAACTGCCTTTCATCATGCCAGATGATCCAATCTCTAGAGATATGGTATTGGCATAGGCCATTTGATCATTGTCATTGCCATCTGGTTCATGCACCACTCTATGGAACTGTTTAGAACCATTGCTGATGCTGTATGAGCCTGAAACAAGCTTAGGTTCGGGAACTGAACTAGCCAAGCTAAATGATTTATTTACAGGATCCATCCAAGGCATGGATGATGAACCAATTCCTGGGGAATTTGCTTGTAATGGAGAATCAGACGCAGCAGGAGGAATTCCAACTGCCCGCCTGTCCAAGCTAAAGGAGTACAACGGTATGCCTTCTGCTGATTTATCGCACATAAAACTACTCACACCACTAACCTGTGGCGACATAAAGCCTGAGAATTTTAGCTTTTCTGAGGATAGGGGATCACGGATATCAACTGTACTAGCAGCATTACGCATAAAATTTCCCATACCTCTCAACTTGGCCTCACCATCATCAGATTCAGTTAACTCTGGCTGTTGCAATGCCTTGTCAACAGGTGTTTGAGCTTCAGGAATTTGTTGGTTATCTGGCCAGTTCTTAATTGACCCTCTATTGAGTAAATCCATGTTTTCCCATTGTTTAGAATGTGGTGATGAATTGTACCATATCTTTCTCTGTCTCTCCAACATATCTGAACTCCTGGCATTTTCTAAGACTTGATAACATTCCTGTCTAGTGAATGGAGGGTTTAAACATGAAAGGAGAGCCTTCTCAGAAGCTAAAGATGCTGGTTGTCTGCGGAGGAAAGGCCGTATAAATGGGGCAAGGAAAACATAAGAATCTACTGCACCTAAGCTCTCACTGCTAGCAGCAATGAAAGTGACAGCTGACCTTCGTACCCACTGACTGGGATAACATAACAATGGAAATGCTCGTTCTATCATCTCAAGCAGTATCCTCTTCCGTAAGAAACCCCTTCTACACAAAACGGCCAAGCATTCGAAAGCATTGACAATTACAGCCTGTGTTGCATCACTTAAAGCCTGCTCAATGTAAGGTAAAAGATATTCCTCCACACTTCTTTGGCCCACAAAAAAACATACATACACAATTTGCCCATAAAACACTGCCCTTAGCTGCTCATCACGATCATTTAGAAAAGCAGGTAAGATGGGCAACAGAAAGTCATTACTCTGTCTCTGGCCAAAGAAACAACATAGATTGCCAATGTCCTGAAGGAGTGCTCTCCTGATGTTTGGTGTCTGCTTTGGACCCATAACAAGCTCTTGAACGACCTCTGCAATGGACTTCCTCAGCTGTGCTAGTTGTGCATCACTATTTATCCTTTGAAGTCGTTCAGATGCCTCATTAGATGATGCGAATGGCTTCTGTGCTAAAGTCAATTCATCAAGGACCCCTGCCTCACTCATGCTTATTGAGTGAATCAAGAATCCATAAGCAGTTAGTGCCAGCTTAGAGATATTGCTGGCATAACAGATCCTCACACTTTCCTCTGGATCATCAGGAAGCATGGAAAGCATTGGAAGAATATACACTGGAAAAATTTTTGCATCACTGGGAGGAAAATCTCGAACTAAAGGCAGAATATCACACAAAGTCTCCAATGCAGCACAACGCACAATTGCTGCTGGATCTGAAAGCATTGCAATAACATATGGAAGCACTCGCTGCAACCGATCTTCGTCATCAATATATAGTGCAGAAGACTTGAGCAAAAGTATAGCCGCCCTCCTCAAATGAGGCAACTTGACATTTCGTATGCAGGAGCAAAGAAGAGAGGCGATCAGAACCATACCTTCACATCTCATACTATCTTCAGGTAGTGGTAAAAAGGGCATGCCAAATGTATCTGATTGGCTGTCATACTCAGACATCAATGTATTCAAATCATTCATTGTAATCTTTTTCAGAAAGGGATGATCATTTCTCTTAAATGCATTGGAGATAGTTTGAAGTAGATCACCAGGAGATTGTATCTCATAGCTTTTAAGATTTTGGGAAAATGCAGAATCGGGTGCATCTTCAAGCATTGGCTTGGCAACAGGGTAATGATTATTCGGTTTAACATCCCTGAGAAGCGTATTGAGATCACCAATAAGTTCAAACTGATCATGAATTAAGCCTTTCTCTGTCTGCTCTCTCTTTCTCAACGAGTCCTTTGTCAAACTGATATTTTGTTTTGCAACCATCTCTTGCAACAGTTCACCACTAGTACTTTTAGAAGGTGTAGCAAGTCCAGTACTTGTCTCCTCAGATGACCTATTGTTCATCATTTGCTTAAGTATCTCTTGGAAAACTCTTTGGCACAATGCAACCTAAATATATATTAGTTACAGAACAGCAATGTACCATATGTGAGTTGTAATAAATAAAAGTGGTTGAGATCTTAAAATTGATTGTACATTATTATATAACAAAGTTTGATTACCCTCACATCAGAATGACGAGGATTCAAGTAGCAGTAGAAATTATGCAGAAATGGTGAGAAATAGCTTGGAAACACAACAGCTGCATATTCTTGCAGGTAGCTTTCAGCAGAAAGTCGTGACTCTGGTTCCAACTGAATCATATGTAGTATCATCTTGCGGATTCCAGAATCAGGGATCTGCACCCAGTCGGCAACAAATGGCTAATCATTAAGCTTGAATGGAAGTCAAAATGAAGAAAGTAAGAGAATCATAGCCACGAATAGTAGTCATAGAAACCGTGAGCAGACTTGGATCAAGTCTAAGGCAGCACAAGAATGGACGCGAGGCCAAAAAGTTATTGCTGAGGCTAGATGGACAACTTGATAATATTTAATTCAAAAAATATGGCTCCAAACTAAAGAGTATGGATTAGAAAATGGGAGAGAGAGAGAGAGACTACCTTCTCAAGATGTTGGCTAGGATCAAATTGCCCTCTGCGGTAAGAAAGAAGCTGGGAGAGTTCAAATAGCGGCTGACCCTCAAGGAAAAGCTCCGCTATTACACACCTAAAATAGTAATATGATGGGTGCAGCTCAGAAGAGAGAGAGAGAGAGAGAGAAAAGGCATGTTTTAATTTTTATTTAAAAATTTGAAAAACTAGGATATATCATTTTTCACATTTATGAAACAAAATAAAATGTCAATTTCAATTCATTAGTATGTGAAAATGGCCATCTGAATCCCCCATTCCATGCTGAAGAAATCAACTTCTGAGAAACAGCACCTCCCCCTAACAAAGTAAAAGTGAATGAAACTTGCACAAAAAATAAATATTTTGTTTTAGTTTATCTCAAGTAGGGATAAGAAAATTTTCACACAGGCAACATAGTTAAACCTCTCCAAAGATCATTGTTTTTTTTTCATTATCAAATGCATATGAATGGTTGCTCGTCATGAATATATTGTTATAATTGATTGTAATCAACTTTGACATTTTAACTTGCATACTTATAAATAAATGATCTTATCCTACAATTCACTTAGGCACAGTTTTGCTAAAAATTAATTCCTCATGCAAATTGGACATTGACATTGACATTGACATATCTAAAAATAAACGTTTAAATTTGTTATCTCAACATTTCTTCCGCTGTCAAAACTGAAAATTTAAAATAGTAGTTCCAAGGTAAAGATACTGAAGGCAGATAATGCTCACCCTACAGCAAAGATATCCATAGATGGCCTCAAAGTTGCATCTTGTGCAACCTGCATCTCACCTCCATGCTCATAAAATCTCTGAAAATTGAGCAAGATTGAACCAATTATATGGTCATCTTATTCAGAATAGATGACTGGATACAGCTGAGACAAATGCATATGCATAACTAATAACGGTCAAAACTTCGTTGGAAGACTTCTATTATAGGCAATTAAAGAAATGCAAGCCAACAAACAGAAATTAATTGTCCTAACACGAGCAGAATTTTATAAAAACCCAAGAATGTTGTGCACAGCATAGTCAGGAGAACTAAAACTCAAGCATATAAGGAAAAAATATATAATGGTATATGACACTTTCCCACACACACTACCACCCTTATATCACTTATCACAAATTTTAACTCAGTGCAACTCGAACCCTATTTAGGAGTTTTGATGTTAGTTAGCCTCTTCCATCCCTAAAGTACTTTTAACATGAGAAGGGACTTTTCTTCATATAAAAGGGTAATTTAGTCATTTTATATATTCTTGTCCAACTTAACGGCTGATATTAACGAACAAGGCAAACTGACACCAAAACTCCAAATTAGGGTCTAAGTTGCACTGAATTAAAGTGTGTGGGGCTAAGCAATATAAAGATAGTACCTTGTGTGTGTGTGTGTGTGTCACGCGAAAAGGGGGGGGGAGGGGGGATCATTTATGAAATATATTTTTTTGATAACCAAGGTATCCGCGGCTTCACACTGACTAGATCTCCAGGACACCGTGCAAAGCATTCCTTCCACCATTTACCCAATATATAAAGATTATCATACACAATTACCTATGCTAGGCTAAGAATTGAGCTATGGAATCAAAATTAGCTAGCACGCTTCAAGCAAGATAGATACTGACAAACACATAACCTTTATGAACCTACAAGTTTGAGCTGTAATTTACTATACAAGCTTGTAGGTTTTAAAGGTCATGTTACAGGGAGAAAGAAAAAAGCAAATAACAGAGAGTTATCTCCTGAAGAAAAAAAAAAAAGGCAACAAATAAGAAAGATGAAAAATAATGAGCTAGAAAAACCATGGGAAATACACTAAGAATGTCATTCAACGATCCCCAGTTACTTATAAAAAATAAAATAAAATAAAGGATCCCCGGTCAAAAAAATTTGTAAACCATATTCAGGTTTCCCTTAACAATTATAAAAATTCAAATTTTAAAAAAAGTTACATCTCCATTATGACATCCCTGGAAATCGTGAACACATTCAACAAAGACTGAAGCATCTTTATGCCTCCAATAAACAAAAGAAAATTGAGGGAAAAAAAAATCAGTTTAATGGCACTTGCTGATGTTGCCATTTGACTAAATTTAACCAAATTTGTCCACGTGTCTTGGCTTAGGCATCTTGTGTTATTAGTTCCACTTCAAAGCAATCTAAATGTAACCCATATTCAAAAGGCTGAGACCATGCAATGAACCCTGATCTTGCAATTGGACCCAATCTAATACAAAAACAAATGCGACCTACAGAGTTATATTACAGTCTTTAGTTTTGGTTTTATTTTTCTTTTCGGTCCTTATTGTTGGAAGTTTACATTAGATAAAAATAGTTTCTTATTTAAGTTGCTATAATTTTATTGTTTATAGAAATTTAATTGTTTTAAGAAATGATATAAGGATCCTAATATCTTGCAATATCAGTTGGCATTTTAGATGAATTGTTTTTGTTCCAGGAATTTGTTAAGCCTATAAATAAGACTTTATTGTGGGAAAACGAGAAAATATCACAAAATAAATGATAATTGGTAGGAATTCATAAAAGAGTTTTTCTCTCTTTCTCAACCTAGTATTCTACCCTGATTGTTTCTTTTCCTTCTATATCTCATTATTTCTTCTTTCATTTTCTCTTTAATTTTCTTTCTTCTTTCTTCCTCAAAGAACACTTGCCGCTTCAAGTAAAATCACCTTAGTTTTATCAAGCAACCGGGGAAAAAAAAACAAATAACAATAAAGTCATACAAAGATGCAAAACCATAGTTCCACTGACACAAATGATGGCTCACTACAAGTGACTGGACATGAATCATAACTTTCAAGAAAATAATCATCATATAGCATTTTGATCGAAGAAACTAAATGACATGAAATAAGTATAAAAAAGAAAAAACTAAGAACCAACCTCAGGTGCAAGATAACAGAGTCTTCTTCCTCCAGTGTCAAAGAAAAAGGAGAAATCCGAAGGGTCATCATAGGGAATGTAAGTAGGTTTGAAGGATGCAAAGTCGGCAAGGTAAAGCCAATTCCAAGATGTGACCAGCACATTCTCACACTTAATATCACCTGAAAAGATGCAAGAGTTAACAGAAATAAAAACCAACATAAGATCACGAAAACAACATCATGGCACGAGTGGATTCCTTGAACTATTAGAACTCACCATGGCAAACTCCTTTCTCGTGGCTCTGTTTCACGGCAAGAAGTAACTGCACATCCACCAGAAAATAAAAATGCTAGAGGAACCGTTCGAATTAAACACTTACAATTTAGGGTTTAGAATGAGAGAAAGAGAAACCTGAAAAGCCAACCACTTCTTCTCGACAGGACTGAGGAAAGGCCGAGTACTCAACCGATCATGAAGATTGTTAAAGAAGTATTGCCTCAAAAGATAAGCTGCTTTATCTGTTTCTTGCCAGAACTGTAAGAGAACACTACCACCATATCAGTATTTCAAAACAATAACGCTCTACTCAAGTGCCTGAAAACGAAACACAAACCTAAGAAAATAAAACTCCTACATAATTTTCCACAATTCAACCTCCAAAACATAAACGCCTCTGAAATTACAACTAGTACTGTTATCTAATGGAATTGAAGTAAGTTCCAGGCCTCTCTTTTCATCAAATTCAGCACAACACAAAGCACAGTAAACACAATCTTTATCCTCCTCTCTTCTCCAACTTTCTCGATAACCAATTCAGCTAAATTATGATAAGCCACATAGGTGTATTAGAATTCAAAACCCAAGCCCCATTACAATTTTCTCGGAAACCAAATAGAAACTTAGAACTCGAACATTTATAGTACCTAATCCAGCACAATTAAAATAAGGCACATAGGTGTATCAGAATTCAAAACCGAAGTTTCATTAATATTTTCTCGCATTTACTCGGCGGCCAAACGCAGCGTTAAAATCCCCAAAAAATTATAAGGACAGCGAATTCGATAAGAATTGGACCTGGAAGGGCCAAACGTGAGGGTTGTCGAGGGTGCGGAAGATCTCTTTGATCTGGAAGAGACGGCGCTCGTACTCCCTGAGATCGATAGAGTCGCCGCGCTTGAAATAGACCTTGACGAGGACCAGGCCCTCGTCGTGCTTGCACAGAATCGACTTCAAGAACCGGCCCCGCCCGAGGACCTCCTTCAGAACCAGGTTGTACGACGACGGCAGGTCGTGGAGGTAGTACTCGGAGGCCGAGACTTGGGTCGTGCGCGCGATCTTGTTGCCCATTCCGTGCCTATGTGTCGCTCCGTTTTTCTCATTCCTCTGGGGTTGCGTTCCGAGCGGAGCAACTACTGTCTCCGCAGAGGGGGCGTGGACGCTTTTGCTTGCCTTTGCGTCTCACCGATGGATTCCCAAACGTAATTTGAGTTCGGGTTGCTCACGTCACGTGGCTTGTGTGGATGGATTTTCCAAAGTTAACGGACCGTACTTGGGTTTTCTTGTTTTTTTTTTTTTTTAAGTGATATAAAACTTCATTAAAAATAAATTAAATTACAAGGGAGAGGTTGGAAATTTGAGTCCCAAAGCAATTAAAACAGTTTGAATAAAAATCATACAATCAACTGCAAAAGTTCCTCAATCCTATTCCCACAAAACCCGTTTATCATCTTGATAGTTATGAAGGCGGTGGAGAATTGCCTCTTTTGGAAGTGGAGGGGACGAAGAAGTCTATTGCTTTATCAAGTTTTGGTATTTAAGTAAAAGAACCGTTAGATGACTAAAAAACTGATGATGATGATTGTTTTAGAATCTTAAAATAGTGAGATCGGATCGAAGAGAGTAAACCTGACTAATTCATTTGAGTTACTAAGCAATACAACATTGGTCTAATATCGTTTGATTTTTTCATCTTTACTATACCAAAATGTGTTGAGGGTGGCATTACTTAGAGTATTAGTAGCAGTTTTTTTAAAATTTTTTTTAATGTAAGGAATAAAATTATTTTTTAATTCCCTATTTAAATACATTCCATAGCAGTTTATCTTCATCTTTTTTCATATGAATTAAATAATATTTAAATTAAATGCTAAAAGAAAGAGAGAAAAAATAAATCATTTAAATATTGTTTTAAACAAATTGTAAAGAAGAGAGAGAGAAGAGATAAAGTTTTTATATTAAAATAATGCTAAGGAAACCACTTTTGGTTCCCTAGATGAAGGGAACCAAAAGTAGTTTTCTTTGTGTTTTTATAGTTTAAGGAACACTTAAGAAAGCTGCTGCATGAACTTTTTTGTGTTTTTTTTAACAATTTTCCTTACACTAGAGAAGAGAATATGATTTAAAATAAGCTACTGCTAATACTCTTAAAGTTGAAGTTGGGCGGGTGTTTTGTTGTAACAATTTTGATAGCCAATAGTGACGGATTAGGATCCTGGTATTAAGTTTAGCCGGCCTAAAAATTTAGACAATCTAAAAGATTAAACTGTGAGACCTACTTGTTTCAAACAGGTTAAAATTCAAAACTCACTTATTTGAAGCAAGTAAATCCCAACTCCTCTACTTGAATTTATGTGTGACACTTATTCAGACAATCAAATTAAAGGGGATCCCAATCTAATAGTACTGGTTTATTTGATTTTTTAATTGTATGTTTTGGAAGGTTTGACCGTCATTGGCAGTAATGTGCTAAAATGATTTTGGATGGATTACAATCGGTGATAGATCCGAGGTTTGGTGGTCATGGGAAGTGTGTTTCCACGGTAATTAAGATGCCTATTTACTAGTGGTTGATGACAAATAATGAGAAATTATTTTTAATGATACCATTAATAAGCCTAAGGTCCAAAGTCTAGGGCCCAATTGGCATAAAGGCTTATTCCTAAATAAAAAATAAAAAATAACTCTATCAAATAGGTCCTAAGGGTCCCTAAAAATAAGGGGTATATTTGATAATAGTTTTGATTTTTTTTTTTTTTTGGGTGTGTGTTAGTTTAAAAATGTGTTTTGATGTGATTTAGAGGTAATAGATTTTTTTTTTCTTAAGAAAAGATAATCAAATGAAAAAATAAAGGCAATAGCATAAATAAAAGAAAATAGAGAGAATAAATTTTAGTGATTCAATTTATGGGCTATATTCATAGGATAAAGTTCTAAGAGTTACATTTTGCTCTTATTCCTTTATTATTTTACAATACGTAATACTATTATTTATAAAAAAAAAATTGTGGTAGATAAATATGGTAATCAAATCAATTAGATCAATTATATTTTATTACCATCAAATCAATTAAATTTGATTCGATGGTAATCTAATTATAACCAATCCTATGAGGAATAATCACATATCTTGTATCCTAACATTAAACCAAATTGCAAAACATATATATATCGTTTGGGAGTATGTTTTGTTGGAATCTAAAGGATAATGGCTATGTTAATTTTACTTTTAGGCTCATACGTTGGCACTGTAGGACCTTCCCATCAGCAAATTGAACCTCAAATGGTGGACAAGATTCCATGAGAAGTAAAATTTGGGTGATAGTATCAATATCCATAAAATTGCTACTACTGCTCATATCAATCGAAATTGTCTATAGTTGGAATTTAATAAAACCAATTACCCACATAGTTTGAGGGTTGGAGTAACTAGTTATAGCATGCATAGTGATCATGCCCAAATCATTGTAGTTGTTAGATTCTAAAACATCATGATCCAAGTCGTCGCTATCCTCAAAATAGTATGTCACTTCTTCTACAAATTCAATCATTAGTAACTTCCCATGGTTGCATTTATGCCTTTTTTGCCATTTCTTGTCACAATGTCAACATAATCTTTTTGAAGTATGTTCCTTGAGCTCTTCTTGTGTAAAGTGTATGGTCTGAATTTTCTGAGTTGGAATCAAAGATGAGCTACTAATCATTGGTCTATTTATTTCTTTAAACGTTCAGTGGCTTTATTCACTAAGTCGCTCTTCTTACACTCTTGCAAATGAAACTGCAGCGATGATAGTCTGTGGCCGATAAGTCTTGACTTATCTCTCGATATCAAGTCCAAGATCTTCAACAAAGGTGCCAATTAGTTGTCTCTCAGACCAATCATGTGAATGATTGGCTAGGGGCTCAAATCAGCTTTGATATTCACTATCGATGACGTTTGTCGAATCTTGGCTAATTCACCATTGACGTCCTTCGGAGGGGCAGAATTGTATAAGAAATCATTTCACAAACGACGCCCAAGTGGCCATCCCACGATTGACCTCAAACCAATCATACCATTGAATGGCTTGTCTTTCAAGACGGATGGATGCAATGTCAACTCTAAAGGCTTCTAGTGTTTCATGGTAACAAAAAAAAAAATCGCTCCGCCCTTGACACCATCTCCATCCCATTGAAGAAAGTACATCTTCATGCGTGGAAGATTGTGATCATGATTGTGATGACGTGTTGCATGTGGTGTTCAAGATGGAGATGATCCTGTACTACACTCTTATTTGGATGACTTGCATAATAAATTCTTTTAACTGTTTTATAAATTCGGAGTTGAATTGTAACTCCAATGAAGTGTCCTCAATGCGTGGGTGGATTGCTACCAGAGGTCATTGAATAAGCTGTTAAATGATAAATTTATAGCACCCACTCTTCGTTGCATGTGTATGACATACAATTTTTTATTTTTATTTTTTTGCCCTTACAAAAAATAGGCTAATATGAGAATAATCGAATTTGGGCAAAGGTTAACATAAACTCACAACTAAACAAATATAACTTTGAGTCTGTTTGTTAACCCTTTACAACCCAAATCCATAACATTGAAATCCGAACATCCTGATCCATCACGTACCACCTCTGTTTGGCCAGACTTGAAATTTTTAACAAATTCAATTATTTCGAAAATACCCCTCAAAGTCCCGTTTGAAAAAAACCAAATACCTTCATTTAAAGCCTTGTTTTTTGCTTCTTTTTCCTTGTCCTTCTTTGAGGGGTATTTTCGAAATAAATGAATATGTTGAAAATTTCAAGTCTAGCCAAACAGAGGTAACACATGATAGATTAGGGTGTTCGGATTTCAAGGTAATGGGCTTTGGGTGTAAAGGGTTAACAAACAGACCCTCTAATATCGAAACTTAGAATAATGCAAGCTTTAAATCAGAATAAGTATTCTTGTATTGGGATAGGGATGAAAATATAACACACCTCGATTGCCTTAGCCTATATCCAATAACACTTTATCTTCTCCAAATAAACGATGTAGCAGCCACAATTTGCATAGACTAGCGGTTGTTACGCCCATAAACTCTTATACGTTTGTTTGAATAGCGTACCAATTCCACTACCACCACAATGGTGGCCCAAGAACCGCAATAGGAAAAAGAAACCACCAACAAAAGAGAGAAAAAAATTACGTAGCCAACGGAACTTCATAAAAACGACTACTTCGATGCCAAATTATAGGATCAAAGGGATTCTATCGATTACAAATAAGAAAATAAAGAGATAATCAATCACTTCGAAGGATCAAACTTCCAATTAACTACTTCGAGGAGGTTGGGCATCCAATACTTGCTTAAAGTAAAGATAGATTTTCCTTGATTGATTTTGCCTTATGGCATCTAAAGCTTTATATAAGAGAAAATAAGTCAAATATAGGAAATTGAGTTTAACAATGACATCGTAACTTACAGAAAATAATTAATGGAAGGCATTAGAACTTGTAGAAATTAATCAATGGAAGAAAATGTAATGCACAAACCAAGATTACGGACTATAAGAAGGAGAAGGTTCAAAAATTGAGAATCTTATTATATGTTTTAAAAATTGCGATCGAAAAACATTAAAAAAAATATACATTAAACCCAAACGGACCTAAATCTCACATATCTCAACTACCGTTCTTCAAGGAAGGAAGAGGTTTCAAATACAGATTGAGAACATCATCTACGGCGGCGTTGGCTTTATAAAAAACCAATTACCAAAAAGAAAAGCTTTGTACAAAACCCAACTTAAGCATTGAAGCAGAGGAAGGACACATAAACATTCAAGCGGCAATCAGATCCGAAGTAGAGACTAGAGAGTATCTATAGCTAACGAAGTTAACCCTGTAAGCTAGATGGATGCCAAAGATTAACAACCTTAAGGAATTTTCTGCCTTCTTTTTTGTTCTTTTGTGTTTTTATTAGGTCAAAATTGGATCAACAATTCCAAGAACTTCACAGAACGTCTCGAAACATTTTATTAGAAAGAGAAATCATGGATCACCGTCCATCAGAAATATATACATGCATCTCATAGTTAAACTGACAAGAACCACATGATCATCAGAACAATCAGTTGGTGGTGATTTCTTCTGGGTCTTCGAAGTTGGGGTCCTTGGCGTCCACAGCCTCCATTTCGAACCCGATCTCAGCCGGAGAGTAGCCAACGCCTACCCACGTGAACTTGCCCCCGTGACCACCCTTCTTCGGAGATCCGCTCACGCCCGTCGCCGATTTCCTGTCCTTTCTCTCCTCTGTTTTCCCGTTGGATTTGAAACTTTTCCCTGCGTTCTTCATTCTCTCAGTCTCTCTTCAGTGTCTTCACTCATTCACTAGGGTGACTGATGGTCTGGAATGGCCTCTGGAGTCTGGGCTAGTGTATTTGTAAGAGGTGAGAGGCATGGTGGGCGTGTAATAACGTGATTGGAAGATGCGGATCGGATAAGAACGATCATGCGTAAAATGTTTTTATTTTATTTTTAATTTTAATTTTAATGCTATTACTCATACCATCTTAGGTATGGTAAAACATAGAATATATGTGATAATAGTGATATAGTTCTTTTAATATGACTAATTTCTTTCTCTCTCTCTCTTTTTTTTTTTTTGGTTTAAATTGAAATTAAATCTGATCTGTTATAATACCTAAGCCAAATTTCTAATTTATTACATTTATTTTATACTTACTTTAGGTATGTTATATAACTTATCATATTAATCACTTAAAAAAAAAAAATTAATACGTTAAGTCAGTCAGAGTATGACAAATGGTCCATTACTTTTTATCTTTTCTGTGCTTTGGCCTTGGAGAGCACGTATTATCAGGTATGGAACATGGGAAAGTCCAAAAGTCTTCGAATGTCAGTCATCGAACGCGTGGCTCAAATCTCCGCGCAGATATGAATCTGTTAGAAGTCGTTGAACGAGATTGCTGATCACAGTCGTTTGATGGAGGAAATTGAGACCAATTCGGCCTTGCCACTTCTGCACCTTATGACGAGGTTGAAGCCACAGAATTGCATATCCCAGCCTTGGTGTCTTGGACTCTTGCTTAGCCCCAAAAGCCCCATTGTTTGTCTTTTTTTGTGTGGTTATGTTGACGAAACAGGCCCTCTCCGACGGCCCCTACATACCAATTTGGACTTTGGACTTCAAGGGTTCTAGTCCCACTCCCCTTGACGTTTACTCCAAGTTTTCGTATATGATTTGATACCAACATACACCTTGACAGGCTAAAGATTAGTCTCTCTAGCGATTGAACGGAACTAAAAGTTAATTTTAAAAGGAAAAATTATATTTAGTCTCTAAATTTTTATTTGATTTGAATTTAGTTATTGAGTTTCTAATTTCAAGAGTATGGTCCCTAAATTTTGTCCAGATTTTAAATAAGTTTCTTTATCACTTTTCTATCAAAATGAATGGTTTGTTATATATCATTTGTGTCTTAATTCATATGCTAGTGTTCATATCAATACTTAATATTAATGTCATATCATTAAGTACGAATTCATCCATAAAAAAAAAATAAAAAACAAAAAAAATATCAAACTTCAAAAACAATAATCATATTTTTTATCATCTTAATCTTCTAGATTTGTAGCATTAAAGGAATAACCATTAACTTTAACGTTGATATAGACCTTGGTGTATCAAATGAGATACATATGACAAATAAAAAATCGTTAATTTTAATGGTAAAGCGATAGAGGGATCAATTTCAAAACTTGAGTAAAACTTAAGGATCTTATTCTTAAAATTAAAAACCTAAGAACTAAATTCAAATTAGATGAAAATTTAAAAATTAAATATAATTTTTTTCAATTTTAAAAGAGGTGAAATTCATTGAATATCTTTTTAAGGAGGTCATTAATAATAATAATAATAATAATAAATTAACATATTTAAAGGTCACATAAGCATATTTTTGTACGATCAAACCCTCGAAGGCCGCACGGAGCCTCCGATTTTGTTGATTAATGACCTAAACTTAATTGATTCACATGATAGTATTGATGATTACTTACATATTGAAAATTATATGGTATCTTAGAGATTACCATATGAATATTAAAAGTTTTATAACAATTTATTTATGGTTCACATAGACACATCAAATAAATATATTTTTTAGGGGACAAGGATCTCTACATTTCAAGTGAAAAAATAAAATAGAAAGCCAATTTTTTATAAGAATAGAATATTATTATATCTAATGTACCTAAATTATGAATTTAACACATGAAGCGTAATAGAAGAAAACAACCGCATGTATGTCCGGTGGCCGGGAGCCCATCTTTTTGCTGATATGTAACAATCCCATTGGCCAACAAAGGAAAAACCGACAGGTAAAAAAAAAAGAGAGGGTTGCCTAAACCCTAGGCGGAGTCCAGATTCCAGAGAACAGAAGCTGTTGGCGGGTTGGGTTTTCTTAGCTCAAAGCCTCAAACTAAAATATATAAGAAAGAAAGTAATGATAGCCTCCTTAACCCTACTTTTAGCGCCGGTTTCTCCTTCCCCTTTTCTCTCCGTCAATCGCCTCTCTCACATTCACACCTCTCCTTCTCTCCCCGCCGCCGGTACGCACACATGCTCTCTCTCTCTCTCTCTCTCTCTCTCATAGGATTGGATGATCGTATTTTGCTCTTCTATTTGCCATATCTCGTAGTCCTTTTTTATTATTATTATTATTTTAATTTTTTTTTATTGAAGTAAGTTGTCCATAGAATTTGTAGTAATTTAATGTGTTCAATGCGAAACTAGACAGACTTGTTGAGGGCGACATCTAGGAGTCTCGTTTTGGCAACAAAGATACACTCGGTCTCAACAATGGCAGATGTAAGTTGATTTAAGTGTGTGTGTGTGTGTGTGTAAGGAAGGTTTTTGGTGAAGGAATGTATTGTTATGGTGCTAATTGCTTTGCTAATTTCATCGTGCGGTGCAATTGAGTTGTTGCTAAGAAGTAATTTTGGATTGTGCCATAGGAGGAGCCAAATGTGGGGAATGTGAAGCGAAAGTTGGCAAAATTGTTCGGAGCTTCACTTAAGGCAACGTTGCCTAATGTGCCAGATGTAGAGCCGTTGGTTGCTGCTTGCACTGCAAAATTCGGTGATTATCAATGGTATTACACTCGCTTGTATTATGAAAATATTTGTCAATTTGTAGTTATTAGATTTGCTTACGAGTGTTTTTAATACCATCTCTAGAAATAAATTTGAATTTTGGTTTTGGGTTTCATATGGAGTTCTTTTTGGATGCTAAACTAGGATTTTGCCTTTGGTGCAGTAATAATGCGATGGGCCTTTGGTCTAAAATAAAAGGAAAGGAAACTGAGTTTAAGGGCCCCCCATCTGTTGGACAGGTATTGACATTGACGTTCTCTTTACTTTTCTATGTTCTTCTTGGTTATCAGAATTTATTTGATCATGAATGGTTGTGATAGCTGTATTAACTTTGAATTGATAGTATATGATAGTTATCTCTATTATTCTTCTGTATTTGTAGGCCATCATGCGAAATCTCCCTCAATCAGAAATGATAGAATCATGCTCTGTAGCTGGGCCAGGATTTGTGAATGTCACATTATCTAAGAATTGGATAGCTAAGGTGTGTGCTTGTCTTTAAATTTTTCTTTTCTTTGTATTTGGAACATTTCTTTGTCTTGTTATTTTTGCTTGAGTGAAGGACCATCTCTTTTACTTCTCGTAATAGATATCTTATCAAAAGAAGAAAAGAAAAAGAAAGAGAAGGGTTTATTTTTATTGTAGTTGATATAACAAATTTGTATGGTTGGTTAACTCTAAATATTGCTGCTGCAGAGTGTTCAAAAAATGCTAATTGATGGTATCGATACATGGGCACCACAGCTTCCAATCAAAAGGGCTGTTGTTGATTTTTCTTCACCTAATATAGCAAAAGAAATGCATGTAGGCCATTTAAGGTCTACTATTATTGGGGACACACTAGCCCGAATGCTTGAGTTTTCACATGTTGAAGTTCTTCGGAGAAACCATGTTGGTGATTGGGGGACTCAGGTAAATCCAGTTTGTGAAAATGTGTATTTATTATGTAGAAGCTGTTTGTGTTTGATAAGGGCCTAAGTTATGACTTTATTTTTGTTTTTATGCCTAAACTAGTAATGTTGTTGTTTTTTATCCCCTCTGAATCAAATCCATTAGCTTGTATTTATGTACTTTAAAAGCTAAATGATTTCTGGATGGGCAATGGTCAATATAATCTCTCTTTCTAGTTTTTCCATCATCTAACATGTTCTTAGCTCCAGTAGGCCTTCCTAATCAGATAAAGGTAGCATTGCATGCTTTGATTACTTCCTTCATATTGCCACTTGGGTAATTTTATAATGACGTATAACGTAGAGATTACTCATACGGATGAGATCCGGTACTCTCATTTTGTTCAGAGTAGATAACTCATGTTCATTGTTCTGGTTTGAATGTTGTGTTGTTCAGAGTTGAAGTGACTGGATCATCCATAGTTAAATAGCTATTGTTGTTTTGTAATTGCTTGAATTATGAGTTATTCCATACCGTCGATAAAATCTTCCACGTTTCATCAGCGCATTACATATATTGTCTCAGTACCATTACCATGTAGCTCAAGGTTGTCTTATGTGTTTGCAGTTTGGTATGTTGATTGAATTCCTCTTTGACACGGTTCCAGACTGGGGAGGTGGTAATGGAATTGATATCGGAGATCTGCAGGTATGTCGAAACATTAAGATAATGTGGATTCTTGTTGGATCTTGTCTTATTCCTTCACCAAGCTGATGTTGCACTTCTGCATTTAAATCACAACTTGGTCCATCCAAGTAATAGTAATTAGTGGTGTATTCATCATCTGCTTTTTAACTCAATCAACGTTATGCTATCAAAGATAAAATACACTCTTCATTGAAGGTGGTTGTATGTATTGACATTTTTATACCAGCAAGTAAGTTAAGATGAAATTTAAACAACGCCTGTTTAGATTGGCACTATCACTGATTTGTCCCTTTTGTTCTTCTTTGTTAATAAACTGACAAATCTTTGGAATATGTTAAATTTGAATTAGCAACTCTTAACAAGTATTCTTTCTACTAAAAGGAGATGTCAGGGAGATCGTGAGGTCAAACTGTATTGTTCTATTAGGAAATATACCTCACCACATTTAAGTGCTCTTGTCAGTTCCTGCAAAATAAACTTGGAGTTAAGACGTGCTTCAAGATGACTTATTTTGTCATATATTCTCAAAAATGAAAAATTAAATGGACTTTGATGCTAACTTGGATCTCAATTTTCTAGGCATTCTATAAGGCATCAAGGGAGAGATTTAATAATGATCCCAATTTTAAGGAGAGGGCACAACAGGCAGTGGTTCGCCTCCAGGTGATTTATTTACTTTTGTAGCTTAAGGACTGAGGTTGATCTCTCAGATAATGGAATGTCTTAGGAAACTACTAAAATATTTGAATATTTAGGGTTCACATTATGTCTGTTGAATCTCTCTATATAAGTTTGTCATGGCTCAACTTTTGACAGGGTGGGGAACCAAATTACCATATGGCATGGGTGCAAATTTGCGAAATCAGTCGGAAAGAGTTTCATAGGATTTATAGACGGCTTGGAGTTCATTTAGAGGAAAAGGTATGCAAACTTTTCATATCATGGCGCCACTAGAACGTTATTTACTTTGGGCTCCTTCCTATTGTGCATATCGAATGGAAAAATTGTATATTATTCATTCGATTAACGGCGATAAAAGGCTGGGATGGGGTTGGTTCAGGTCTTAGGCTTGCATTGAATAATTTCTTAAAAGCACAACTGACAATGGTATGGATTTTATATAACGATGTGTGCTGACTATTCCTTTGTCAAGTTCTTGCATTTTTTTCTTTTTTGATATGGAAATATCCGCCTTGAGTTTTGGTCAATGTTCCTTATAAGCTTTTAGTTCTAGATTAGTCTTTATGCATATGACTACCCATTTAAGTAGATATGAGTTTTAGATGTAACAAAGTTGTATGTAATACAAGGTTAAAGTGATGTGAATTATCCTAAGCTACATAAGATGTTTGTTTAGTTACACCTCTTTTTTTAATTTCCTCATGGTGAGGGATGGGGAGGATAAAGGGTGGGTGGACGTCGAAGTAAAAGTAACATTGTTAGCTGCAACATGAGCTTCAGTAACAGACCTGCTGTGCCTTTGTGGTATTCAATATTGCATAAGCAATATGAACAACAGATTACGACCTTATATTAGTGTTGCAATTAAATAAATTGAAACTGACGAAATTACAGCTTTATCATTATCGTTGCTTGAAATGCAGATGGATCCTTCCTTTCATATGGACTACTAAGATCTTGGTGTATAGCATTTTTGGATCAGATCTTATATTAGTAGTGGCTTACTGAAAAGTAGGCAACAAACTGATATGTATATTTTCATATGTATTTTCTTGCTGACAGGGGGAAAGCTTCTACAATCCGTATATACCTGAGGTTTTGAGGGAATTGACTAGTAAAAATTTAATTGAAGACAGTGAGGGTGCCCGTGTGATCTTTCTTGAAGGGTTTAATATACCTCTTATGGTTGTGAAGAGTGATGGTGGTTACAATTATGCTTCAACTGATCTAGCAGCTCTTTGGTTAGTTCTTTTTACTATTATTAACATTGTTTTTTAATGAACTTTGAAGTTGATGATTCCTTAGTAATTAGTTTTATGATCCTTTAGCTGTTCTCATATATTTATTTCTTCTACCCCTCTTTCCTCTACTATCCGATTTGCATAATTTATTGAAGTATCTTAAATGTTAGTACCGTAAAAAGAATAATACTGACATTGGAATTGTCATAATTATGTAATAATTGCTTAATTAAGGCATAAATTTCGGATGACTTTCTATAGATTTTTGTTGCTGATATATTATGTGTGGGAAGCTAAGGCAACTTTTTGTTAAATGCATAACCAATACTCATTGGGATATGAAACAGTTCACAGTTTGATTGCTAACATGGATTGATGGCTGACCTTGTGTACTTTCTCTTAATTCCAAGAATATAATCTGGAATCTATAATTATTGATAGTTTGGAATATTAACATGTCTGATTTTCCTAGTTAGGTGTTTGTTTTATATACTTCTTATGTACTTAGAGGCGCTTTACGCTTTTTATTGTTGCATATATGGGGATTTTTGCTCATTAACATGTTCATTTTGGATAAGGATGCTGTTCTTTAAACTACTGTAGTTATGTCTAAATTTGTATTACTCATTTGACTGCTGAGTGGCTGGGGAGTGATAGGAAGCTCACTCTCATTGACAGTGCTGATTTCATTGTATAGGTATCGCCTTAATGAAGAGAAAGCTGAGTGGATTATATATGTTACTGATGTTGGGCAACAGCAACACTTCGATATGGTGTTTAAGGTATGTGTTCAAAGCCTTATCTTGTGAACCATTTTGTGGTGATTCATTCAGGACTGGGAAAAACTTGCTCGAACTTGAGCCGACCCGAGCCGCCTTGGCAGCTCCCGACTGGGCTCGGCTCGGGATTGGTAACCATTTTTCGAATTTTGCCCAGGTCATGGCGGAATTCGGATTTCATTTTGGAAAAAAACTTGAATACTAACCGGACTTGACCTTAGAATATAATAAAAAATTAAAAAATATTTGATATTAGAAAACCCCAAGTGCCCCAGCCTCCTGACGCTGTTCAGAATCTAAACTTCAAATCTCTTCTCCTTCTTTGCCTATCTTTTCTCGGCCTCCTCAATGCCATTCCCATTCTTGAACCTACCCCCGCCGTCACCACCACTGTAGAACTACGCAAAGATGTCCTGAACCCCAAGGGGCGGAGTTAGGGCTCGCGAACCTGCTGCATGAAGCCCCTGCTCGTTGTAGATACGACAATTTTGAGGGTTGCTGAGCACATGGAGGTTGTAGATCTTGCCCAATCCAGTGGAGTTAGGGCCCCCACAGAGTTAAGGCTTGCAAATTCCGCCGCTTGAAGCCCCTCCTCATTGTAGATCTGGTACTTCTGATAGTTGTTGTGCATGTGGAGATCATAGATCTGACCCTACCTGGTGGAGTTTCAGCTTGCGAACTCTGCCGCCTAAAGCCCCTCCTTGCAAGGTTGTAGAACTGGTGCAGCCTGACGGTAAACGCGATTCTGAGCTGACCTGACCTGAGATTTTCGACTCCGCACTGAAATTCAAGGAATTTGGCTCGGGGTTGGTAACGGTTTTCCAATTCAGACCACCTTGGTTCGAAATTCGGAAACAGCCAAATTCTGCCCAAATGGGTCGCGGTAACTAGCCCTAGATTCATGCATGTTGTTTGTCATCGAAGTTATATTGTTGGCATCAATGTTCAAAATTGGTAGTTGACCAGTAATTTGAATTAACTGTCTTATAAGTCATGGGATATTACTGTTTCTAATTTGTAATTGGAAGTATAAAGTAGAGATGCTTTTGCTTTTCTATTTCAGGCTGCCAAACGTGCGGGTTGGCTGCCAGCTGATCATAACACATACCCTAAAACTAACCATGTGGGTTTCGGTCTTGTTCTTGGAGAAGATGGGAAGCGCTTCCGAACTCGCGACACCGAAGTTGTTCCGTTAGTTGATTTACTTGATGAAGCCAAGAATCGCAGTAGAGCAGCCCTTATTGAACGTGGTATGGTGGTGAATAACCTATTTTTGGTTTTATTTGTCACAAACATGGTTTCACTCTCTATATCTTGTTTTTGTAATCATGTCTATGGCATCTCTTCTATTTTACAGTTGTAAGACCTATGGCCAGTAATGTATCTATATTGTCCGTTGTTAGACAAATTTTTACTGCTAAGCATATAAAAAATCTTTAAATATTTCTTCTATTTTGGTTAGGTAAGGATGTAGAATGGACTGAAGAGGAGCTTGAGCAAACTGCCGAGGCAGTCGGTTATGGTGCTGTGAAGTAAGTTTTCCATACTCTTACATCTACATCAATACTATAAACAAAACTCTATAAGTTCTTGCAGACTTAGTCTGACCTGTAAGTATTCCCACCAATCACCGTAAGACATTTAATCTCTAGCTGTCAAAGTTAAGGTATTTTGCCGTCATATAGTTTATTTTTGTTGTCCATTTCATTTTCAAGGTCATAATGATATTGATTTTTAATTTATCTCTGATATTGCATTATATCCTGCATAGATAATTTCATAAAGTCTCTAATTATTTTTAATAGTCTATGAAATGGTCGAATATTGGGATATTTTACATTATGTTTAATCTTATATTTGTAGCTAGGAGATGGTAAATGTGAGATAGTAAGTGGAACACATTATGAAAAATGCGTTGTTATTGAAGATAAGGTCCTGAGAATATTACTTTTTGCCTATCCTGGAAAATTTCCAAAGTTATACAACAATTTCCTGTTACATAATTTTTAACATTGTGCTTAAAACTTTTGTGGTTCTAATGCCTGGCGTTTTTATTTTACTGGAACGAGCTTTGAGTGTTAGTATTCTGATACTTTTAAAATGGTTTTGGCAGGTATGCTGATTTGAAGAACAACAGATTGACCAATTACACGTTTAATTTTGATCAGATGCTAAATGATAAGGTGCATTTACCATTCACTGGTTTTGGGTGTGCAGATTATCTGAAGCTAAGCTTTGGAGCTATTAATATATTAGATCAGTTTTACGTTACAGAATACTTTAGCCAATGCCTACTCTTATGTTGTCATGTTACTGCTTTCTATTGATTTATGAATCACCTCTAGAGTTGGCTGTGAAACTGATTACTGCTAGCTATTATAAGGTTTTGTTTTCTATTTAATGTCTCTCTCTACCGCACGTAAGCTTTAGTTGTTACTATTGCAACTACTTTGTTACCACTACTCCCGCTCGAATCTGTTTCTAAGTTCTCTAAAATTGATATGAGCAGGGAAATACTGCTGTATATTTGCTGTATGCCCATGCTCGAATCTGTTCAATCATCAGGAAATCTGGTAAAGACATGGAGGGGTTGAAGAATGTAAGTTTTCTTCCTACTTCCAGCTATATATATCTAAAAGTTTTATGTTGCACTTGCATTTGTACACAGGTAAGCTTCGGTTGCCTCTAGCTTGACCTGAGTTAATGTCATAAATACTGATTTTTAACTAGACCTGTGATGCTACATTGTTATGGTAATCCTGGATGCGGAAATGTTTCAGCTGTAACTTCCACTCATGATCGTAATAATGTGTTCTCAATGGCAGTGCTGCTTTCCACTTTTATTCTGCTTGTGATCATTCCCTTCCTCTCTCCCCAACTTTTTTCTAATTTCATATTTATATATTTTTTTTTGTAAGTAAATAGACTTCAATTTAAATTAAAAAGTGCAAAAAAGAGGTATCCCCCAAGTACACTTTATATATAAGAGAACTGAAATGTCATATAAATATCAAATTATAGTTATTTTATTTTATTTTTTTGTTCATATTGAAATAGTTGGCTATTGTTTTGCACGTGACGTAGGAGTAAAGCAACTTCATATGGATTATAAGTTAATCAACATGATTAAACCTTCATAGTTTGTCTAGGTCCTAAAACCTAAACTTTAGGACATGTAAATGCTTCTATCTTATCCATCCCTGTAAGCTCTCTGTAGATTTTAAGGACTCAATTTTATGAAATTATCCAGCCAGCTAGATAATACTGGGTCATGTGGCCCAGCCAGTCAACTTGTTGAAATCTAATGTCGTTTTTTGTTTTTTTTATTTCTATTTGGTTGAGATAGACTGGGGCAATAGTGTTGGCTCATGCTGATGAACGTGCATTGGGGCTTCATCTGCTGCAGTTTTCTGAGGTAAGATGTCACTTGATTCTCTCTTGCTTCTTGAACTTTGTATGATTGTAACTTTATTAGCTGCATGACATGTGGATCTGATTGCGGCATCTGCCATTTCACTTTTCAGATTGTTGAGGAGGCCTGCACCAATCTATTGCCAAACGTGTTGTGTGAATACCTCTATAATTTGTCAGAATGCTTTACGAGATTCTATTCCAATTGTCAGGTATTGTTCACAAACGTTCAATCTTATGTTTTGGAAGTATGTTGTGTTTATTAAATCACACCTCGGGGAATATATGAATATACTAATGTTTCAAGTGAGATGTGATGAAAGCATGCAAGTGTATAAATACGAAAGCTTTGTGAATAACACACTTGTTTTATTGAAACTTTGGTTAGGTGGTTGGGTCGGCTGAGGAAACAAGCAGACTCTTGCTATGCGAAGCTACTGCAATTGTGATGAGGAAATGCTTTTATCTCCTCGGGATCGTTCCTGTTTACAAGATATGATATTATACGATAGAAAAGGGTTCAAAATACATTTAGTTTGCGCCATTTGCTTTGTACGTTGTACAGATTGCATATGGTTGCGAGTTTTGGTGAACAAAAATTCGGCCATGCATTGTGGTGGGTTGGATATCTAGTTCCGAAATACTCTTAGTTATGTGAATGGAGCCATAGTGTTTATTTTTGAGTTTGATCAAATATTTGATAATCATTTGTTCCAAACGTATCCCTCTTTAAGCGAGATTATCTATGCAAGATCTAGTCTAGTAAAACATAAAACATGTACTTTGAAAGCTCAATCTGTCCAGTGTCTACCTTTCTCATTAGCAGTTTAGATGACAATGGTTAAACTGATCCTCAGTTAAACCGATTGAGGATCGATGAGGCGTGCAGACTAAATACATTAATGGAAATTATGCGGTTCTTTTTAATGCGACATAAATGTCCCAATAAGAAGTAATAAGAGGTCGACATTATGTTCAGGGATATATTCTGATCTCGGCCAACAATGTGGGGAGAGTGCTTGGTGGAACAATAAGAGCACTCACAATGATTTTCTAGATTTCAATCAAAATTTAGAGAATCATTTTTTTTTTTTTTCCTTCACCCTATATCAACTTTCCTATTCCTACTCTAAATTATTTAAATATTCCTTTTTATACTCTTTTTTTTTTAAAAAAAATATTATATATTTATTCTTTCATTTTCTCCAACATCGCCAAACTTGGCCACGAGACCCTAGTAAGACTGTTATTGCCATGGGCCTAGCCAAGTTGTCGAGACCCCGTTCACCCGCAGCGAGCTCTTCTTGACGGAGATCCTGTTCTTCCACAAGGCCATTGGCATGCACATCAAGGAGGAGATCAAAGATATTGTGGGCAAGGTCGTAGAGGTCCAGATCGACCTCCCTGCCATTGTTGATGTCGCCTTCAAGACTAGCAAGCTTACCTTGAAGATGACGGAGATGGAGATAGTGTACAACCTAGGCGTGAAGACGATCGAGGTGTTAGGGAAGGAGAAAGTATACAGTGAGAACGTGTTGGAGGGAAAGACTTTTGTAAAAAAAAAAAAAAAGTGAAATATACTCTAGTCCCCTCAACTAACTGCTTTTTTTTATAAAGCCCCACAAACGTGACTACTTTTCTGTCATTCTTTTAATAATATCATGCATTTTCTAAAACCAAATAATAAATAATAAAACAATAAAAACAAAAAATAAATTAATTTTTTTTAAAAAAAAAAACAAAATAAATAAATTTGAACCTTCATTTTGGATAGCTGAGCCACCCTAGAGGTGGTTGTAGGTGTTCGCGGCTCGAGCCACCCCATGATAGCATTGGGGTGGCTTCCACCTTGTTTTTTTTTTTTTTTTTAATTCATTAATAAATATAATAGGTAAATTTGGTTTTTCAAAAGAAGGTGGATTAGCCACCGTAAACTTTGGGTTTGTTTTTATTTATTTTTTAAATAAAAGTTATATATATATAATATATATATATATATATATATATATAAATATATATATATATATATTATATAATATATTAAATGTGATGTGGCACCAACAAATGTTACAAATTATGAAAAATTTATGCAATTAAAACTGAAAAAATAAAACTTGAGGTATTATGTAAATTGATGCTTTGATTGAGAGATTCTTTGGATTTTTTTTTCAAAAAAAAAATTGTGGTAGTTTGACCACCTTAAACTTTATTTGTTTTTCTCATTTTTTTAATATTTAATTTTTATTTACAACATAAATAAATAAATAATGTGACGTGGCACCAACATGCATCGTATATGGAGACCTTAAAGTCTTTTAAAAAAATAGTTATTTTTTACTAATTAATAATTACAAGGGTAAATTTGATTTTTTAATGGTTGAAAGGGTTTTTTTGAAAGGCTTTTTGTCAAATTTGGTTTTTTGTTCAACGTAACGGTTAAGACTGATGGATGGTATTAAGTTGCAACAAAGTGACAGTTTAATTAATTAAGTGTCACACCTACCGGTTCATGAGGCAAACTAAAAAATTGTTGTTAGTTTAAGGAGTTAAAGTATATTTATCCAAAAGAGAGAGGAGAGAAAATGAGAGAATTTTTCTCTTAAACCATATCATTAAATTGAGCTACAATACCAATCGAAATATTGGGTGGTATTATAGTTGGATGGTAATTTAGAAGCCTTTACCCAAGCTATTGGAGTGAGATTTTGGAGGGGTTTATCCAAATTGTTTTTAGGAAAGCCATTGTGATTGCCCTAAAAGATCGAAATTGGTTCAACATTCTAACACGGCATATTGGGGTCAAGAAAATTTTCATTATACTCCTGCCACATAATGTTCAAATTCTGCCCCCACAATAAATCCAGTGAATTTATAAACCCTAGCACATCCTGCCATTCCAATATGTTCATAACAAATCATGGAACATTCTGGTATTCTTTCTTTTTGCTGCCCTTTTTGTTTTCTTCTGGGCATATATCCAATAGAAGTTTTGAAGATTTTTTACAAGAAAAGAGTGCTTTTAAAGAAGACAGAATTTTTAGAAACTTGGGACACAAAATACTTATATGTAAGCAAAATTTGTTCATGTTTCAAATTAATGTACTATTAAGTATGCAAAAGAAACAGAGGTGAACTGACATACAAAAACTTTGTTATGCTATTTCAATTAAACCGTGCAAATTCAAAGAGGTGTTTGCACATCATCATGAGTTCATTTGTACAGGGAATGAAGACCTAGAAGAACCAGCCAATAAACTACCTCTCCTACCCACTAAAGACAAAGAAGATCCTCTTGAAGCCTTCTTGGATATAGTAGCCTTAGGAAGAGCAATTGTGCTTGATTTATGGCGATCTAAACCCCCTGCATAGCTCTTGCATGCCTTCATTTTCTTTCTATGTGGCGGTGTCTTCTTTAGAAGATCTTCTAAGCTCTTCACGCTTGCTAGAGATGTGAAAGACTGTGATTTCCCGTCATAATATTTAGAAAGCCCTCTCCTGCATCCACAATAACACCATTCAATCAATCCACCAACTCAGAAATTACTTTAGAACAACAACATGTGAAGGTGGGTCAGAATTAATGTTTGCTTACTTTATAGGAAGATGGATCAGAAGCTCAGATAATTCATATAAAGGCCCGGATGATGAGGATGATGAATATGAAGTTGAAGAGGTTGCATCCTCTACCAATTCCAATGAAGACGATGATTCTGCAGAGTTTCTCGAATTTGTTGAGGACCCAATTGATATTGAGTCGCAAATATCAATCTCCCCACCTTCCCTGACTACCCAGTTCTCTTGCCATGCTCCATTGGCACATATTGAGTTTAGTTGTTCACCCATTGAAGAAGAAAAAACAAGCAGGTTTTGTTGGAGGAAGAATATATCTATATATATGTAGAGAGAGAGAGAGAGAGAGAGAAAGGATATCAATAAAATATTATACTGATAAAGCCTGGGGGGCATGTACGTTTGTTTATTAATGAAGAATCGATAAAAGTGGAATACTTTATTGCTTTGATAATGTTTTTCTTTCACATGATGCTTTATCCTAAAATTTGTCATTATCGTGACCTTATGGTCTGAATTTATCGGCTTTCCCATACTACTAGGAAAGTGGATAAGGTCTATCGAAGACATCCATATCTGAGTCACCGTCTATCTTTCTTTGTTGGGGGTGTTTCTATGGTCAGCATCTGGGCTACCCTGCCTCATAAAGTTACGACATATTTGCATTTTTCAAAATTTCAAAGTATCGAGGCACCCATTCGTTTCAAAAGAAAAATTATTGTTTGGGGGCATCCATAGCTGAAGCTTTTTACCAAGGTGGAATCTCCGTCTGTATATAAATCGATAAGTTTAGAGAACAATTTTTGGTGGATATGAGTATATTTTCCACCAACCCTTGTTTAACTTAACTTAACCTGACGGCACAGTCCAAGATGTATTTTGTCCCCATTTTTCATTTTCATTATTATTATTATTATTATTTTTAAGGAGCGATGTTTTGTTTTAAATTGAGTTGAAGAAAATTAATATTTATTTTTATAATATATGATTTTTACATACATTTTTAAAAATATACTTGAAAATTATATATGTTAATTCTATTAAAAATATGCTTTAAAAACAAATATTAATTTAATAAAATGAATTTAAAAAAGAAAAAGAAAAAAGAAGATGCTTTATTCTTTTGAAGTGGGGTTTGACCTGTTATTTACACAACTCCTAACATTGATGCCTCGGTACAAATTTTATTTGTCAAAATCGCTTTGCCTCCTCTTTATATTATATTCCTTCTTTGTCCTAGCAAGCTCCCTCCAAGGATTCAATCTTGTTGCCAAATAGATCAGCTGCTTTGTGCTTTATCAATTTGACAAAAATTTCCGATGGGGTCCTAGTGTTTGTGCGCATCATTATTATGGTCATTGAATCATCTCAGCTGCTATATTTACTATTGATAAACCGGGATTTTACCTCTTTAGGTTTGAGTCAAACAGTTTATTATGACAGCTAACCGACCCACACCCAAACCGGTCTAGTAGTGTTATTTTTGTGATTGCAACAAAATAAAACTAGATTGCAAAGCAATCAATCATACTCTTCACCTAAATTGGATTCTAATTTTGATACTGTCAATAGTATTTTTAGAAGGCCTACGCCAAAGTTGGTGAGAGAGTACCACACTCTATCGATTATGGTAATAGTTAGCATTTAATGCCAACTGGCCTGTAACAAAGGGAGGGTTGTCAACACCTAATACTAGAGTTTGGTGGCCATAAGTCATGAACAAACCACACACAACCCCAATTAAGAGATGACACATGGCAAAGCCAGTACGAGAAAAGAATGGTCTTCAACTAAAAGGAAAGAAGACAAAGGGGGAAAGTAAGTTATTCATGGATTCATTCAATCAAACTCACTCTAATTCTTAAATCCTTCTTTAATGAGGATCTCCTTATTATCTCATCATCTGACTTAAGCATCGAAAATATCCTATCAAAAAGCCTTTAAATTAATTTGTTCCGTGATTTCAAATGTTCCTTGCTGTAAACTTGGTAGTATGAATTTGAGCATCATCAACTATTGTTACTGTTGATATGTACGTCCTAATAATCATGGATTAGGCTTGGGTACCCAAAAAAAACAACAACTATAACTATTGAGATTTAATTTTACTTTTTTTTTTTTTTTAATATAAAAACTTTAAACTAAATTTCAGGCATTAAAAAAAAAAATTATGTAATTTTTTTACACCACCTTATTCAAATCCGATAATCATTTAATCAGCTTGACAGCTAAAATAGCCATGTTAGCGATAAGCATTGCAGTCATATTATACGGCAAAAGAACAAACGGGAAGCATTCTCCAAAAGGCAAGATTCACTGTCGATTGACAGTGAATGGATGGTCTTAAACCCATTCACAAGTAGCAAAAAGTTTCCATATAAAGAAAATAAACTAATATTTCCCGGTGTCCAGAGGACAAGATCTAACATTCTTTCCTACTAAGACTCTCATATTTTATAAATTATATTATCCTTATCCCAAAAAACAAAACAAAATAATTGTTACTGTTCATTACAATATTTATTGATGTGGTACCCCAATTTACGTCGTGGGCCTACAACATGCTCATATTTTTTTATTTTTTATTATTATTTTTTTATAAGTAAATGCGAAAAAAGGAGAAAAGGGGATCAAGTCCACATATTTTTTTACTTATTACTAGTAAATATTGTTATAATAAAGATTGGACGGCGCCGTTGAGTTGGTATGAAGGGGGATGACTCGAATGAGGATAAGGAGGTTGACTAATGTCTAGGTCACTAGGTGACAGCTAATGAATAGCGTGGCACATTTTTATGGGCGCTCAAACTGCAACCACATGCTTTTGCAGGTAGGGTTCACTATGCTGTCTATGCACATTCTTGTGGTTTTATTTTTGTCTTTTTCTTTTAAAAGAGATAATTAAGATTTGAAAATCCACCCGTAGGATCTGCGACTCGTTACATCACTGGCGGTTTTGGCACCCACAGAATAGACCTGCCACTCTATATCTCTCAGCTGCTAGTTTTTCCCCGTAAGCATATATATCCTTTGCAATTGGTAATGCTTTTAAAAAATAATTAAAAAAGAAAAACTGTGACATCAACGAGATTTGGACAAGTCTAGGTTGTAATCCTTTTCTTCGTGAGAAATATTTGTGCACTTTTTAAAGGTTTTTTTTGAGATTTTTTTAAGATTTTTTTTTAAATTTTTTAACTAAATTGGGGTCACTTTTCAATGAAAGGTGGGCCCTAATTTGATTAAAAAAATTAAAAAAAAATCTTAAAAGAACTCTTAAAAAAATCTCTAAAAAATGTTTTCTCTGTCTATCATGTTTCAAACATCTTCCACCTTTACCAAATTATGGGGGACAGAGGGCTTGTTTGAATGTCTAATTCTTTTTTGTTTAACTCAATTATTCTCAATTCTTCACAAAAGTCAACAATTTTCAACAACTTAAATATTTTCAACCCAACTCAAATTTATTCCATCCAACTCAAAAAATAATATAAAAAATTATATAAAAATTATATTTTATTTTAAAAAAAAACTGAAGAAATTTTTTTTTTAGGGTGGCTCGGCCACCCCATCCATATTTGGGGGTGGCCGATCCACTTCCAAATAGCGTTTGGGGGTGGCCGATCCATCCCCAAGGGCGTTTGGGGGTGGCTCGGCAACCTCCACACGTTTGGGGGTGGTCCGGCTACCCCCTGGGGTGATTCGGCCACCCCTGGGGTGGTTTCGAACCATCCCCAGCTCTTTTTTTTTAAAAAAAAAAAAAATTTTTAAGAATAATAAAATTTATTTTTATTATATTTTTTTTAAATATATTCACCTACTCAAATATTTTTTCTAAAATATCCAAACATAATTCTAAATTTTTTTTTTTCGATATCTGTGAAGTCAACATAGAATCAAATAAAATCAAATAGAATTTGACACTCAAACGAGTTCAGAATTACAATATATATATATATATATATATATATATTAATTATGGGGGACAGCCACACAGGCGTTGGGGAAGATTGAATTTCGTGTATAGCAATTTGGATTCTATATATCATTACGAAGGAGAAAAGCAAACACAAGGCGTAAAAGATGGGAAAAAAAAAAAAAAAGGTGGGGGGGGGATCAGGAATTTTGAAATTGAGAGAAACATATTATAATTTACACAAAAAACAAAACAAAATAATTGTTACTGTTCATTACAATATTTATTGATGTGGTACCCCAATTTACGTCGTGGGCCTACAACATGCTCATATTTTTTTATTTTTATTATTATTTTTTTATAAGTAAATGCGAAAAAAGGAGAAAAGGGGATCAAGTCCACATATTTTTTACTTATTACTAGTAAATATTGTTATAATAAAGATTGGACGGCGCCGTTGAGTTGGTATGAAGGGGATGACTCGAATGAGGATAAGGAGGTTGACTAATGTCTAGTCACTAGGTGACAGCTAATGAATAGCGTGGCACATTTTTATGGCGCTCAAACTGCAACCACATGCTTTTGCAGGTAGGGTTCACTATGCTGTCTATGCACATTCTTGTGTTTTATTTTTGTCTTTTTCTTTTAAAAGAGATAATTAAGATTTGAAAATCCACCCGTAGGATCTGCGACTCGTTACATCACTGGCGGTTTTGGCACCCACAGAATAGACCTGCCACTCTATATCTCTCAGCTGCTAGTTTTCCCCGTAAGCATATATATCCTTTGCAATTGGTAATGCTTTTAAAAAATAATTAAAAAAGAAAAACTGTGACATCAACGAGATTTGGACAAGTCTAGGTTGTAATCCTTTTCTTCGTGAGAAATATTTGTGCACTTTTTAAAGGTTTTTTTTGAGATTTTTTTAAGATTTTTTTTAAATTTTTAACTAAATTGGGGTCACTTTTCAATGAAAGGTGGGCCCTAATTTGATAAAAAAATAAAAAAAAAATCTTAAAAGAACTCTTAAAAAAATCTCTAAAAAATGTTTTCTCTGTCTATCATGTTTCAAACATCTTCCACCTTTACCAAATTATGGGGGACAGAGGGCTTGTTTGAATGTCTAATTCTTTTTTGTTTAACTCAATTATTCTCAATTCTTCACAAAAGTCAACAATTTTCAACAACTTAAAATATTTCAACCCAACTCAAATTTATTCCATCCAACTCAAAAATAATATAAAAAAATTATATAAAAATTATATTTTATTTAAAAAAAAACTGAAGAAAATTTTTTTTTAGGGTGGCTCGGCCACCCCATCCATATTTGGGTGGGCCGATCCACTTCCAAATAGCGTTTGGGGTGGCCGATCCATCCCCAAGGGCGTTTGGGTTGCTCGGCAACCTCCACACGTTTGGGGTGGTCCGGCTACCCCCTGGGGTGATTCGGCCACCCCTGGGGTGGTTTCGAACCATCCCCAGCTCTTTTTTTAAAAAAAAAAAAAAATATTTTAAGAATAATAAAATATTATATTATTAATATTTTTTTAATATATTCACCTACTAAATATTTTTTCTAAAATATCCAAACATAATTCTAAATTTTTTTTTTTTCGATATCTGTGAAGTCAACATAGAATCAAATAAAATCAAATAGAATTGACACTCAAACGAGTTCAGAATTACAATATATATATAATATATATATATATATATTAATTATGGGGGACAGCCACACAGGCGTTGGGGAAGATTGAATTTCGTGTATAGCAATTTGGATCTTATATATCATTACGAAGGAGAAAAGCAAACACAAGGCGTAAAAGATGGGAAAAAAAAAAAAAAAGGTGGGGGGGGGATCAGGAATTTTGAAATTGAGAGAACATATTATAATTTACAGATTTAATGCTATAGTATTTAAAATTTTAAATGACCTGATTTGAATCAAAAAATGAAAAGGGATTCATTTCATTTAAAATGAAGAGAAAGCTATTCCTAGGCGAAGACCCTTCGTTGGCTGGCTTGATGATGAATTGAAAAATCATAAACTCGTTTAAACTTCTTTCTTTCTCAGAAGATATTGATAATCTGTGTTCATCTTCTAAACAATTCTCATTTGAATCTCAGAAGAGCTATGCATAGAAAATATGTAAATAATGATTTCTTCATAATAATGGGGCACCCCTTGCCAATGACTGAACTGCAAAACCAAACAGCAATGGATAAGGTTTAATCTCAACTTCCAATACTGCATTTATCGGGAACAAGCTTTGCTGGTACATATCCATATAGGTTGTAAAGAAGTGAAAATTTCCAGGTTTCCAATGAAAAAAACTGGTCTTGGGCTGCAAAAATACTAGCAACAAACACCCTATAGCCCATTCCTCTTTCTCTCTCTCTCATCTATATATATATATGAAAATCATGAAAAGCAAAAAACAAAAAAAAAAAAAAAAAAACCACCATCAATTTTTCTATATTTTTCCTACCATTGGGTAACTACAGTGCTACCTAATAATTTATATAATCATAAAAACTAATGTTTTTCTCCTCTCTCCTTCATGCGCCCACAAAAAATCAAAGAAAAGAGGACAAAAATCAGTCTATATAATTGATATGAAAAAAGATTAAAAAATCTATTGTGAATGGTTTTTTTTATAAAGAAGAAAAAAAAAATTTTGTTCTCTAAATTTAAGAAAAATTGTTAGATGTTTGTTGCTAGTGTTCTAAGATATCATAAAGAACATTAATAAACCTTAATATGTAAAAATGAATTGTATAGATCATATGCTCAATTGATACAAGAAAAACCATAAAATGTTTGCCAAAACTCATGGCTGATACATAATGAGTAATAGCATTTTACACTCAAAATTTACTATTACAGGGCCAATCTATCGAGGGAAATTTACAGGATCCAGGCTACCTACAAGAATCCCGAGATCAATGTCTTTGTCTTCAAACTTTTTGATAAAAGGATGACTCTGGAAGCAAAAAGAGAGTTAGCAATCAAGATTCTGAATCATACAACATGAATTTCTAAAATTCAGAGGGTCATACATCAAGTTACTTACTAAAAGATCCAAAGATGATGATCTATCTCGAGGATTTTTTTGGATGCTGCAAGCACAATCGGAAATGAAATCAGCATAAAGAATTTGTGAACTGAAAACCATCACATGAAAGAGTTGAACATATTTGAATGTGTCGATCCAATTGAAATACTATATTATTTTGAAGACAATGTTGGTGACAATGATCCTGTTATTTAGATTCTTCAGAGTCAGGACATAGATATAAACACTAGACATGCAGGAAATTATCCTGTTATTTAGATAAAGACCTGGTTTGTCATCGCATTTCTAGGAACATTACGCTGAAAAATTGAGATTCAATTAGAACGCAGATGATGGAAACAATACAAGGATAACTAATTAAATTCTTTGAGAAGTTATTACATCAAGCTTGTAACCTGGTGGACAATTATTTAGTTACAACTTCAAGCTAATCTTTTGGGATGATACCCTATAGAAGCAGGTCTGAGCTGCTCTCTTTGAAAAGTTATAAAGTCAATAGAGGGTATCAAACCTCTAACGCCATACGAATCGGCTAAAACTAAATAGTGGCTTAATCACCATATACATCATTTTAAGACAGGAGAAGGCCTTTATTAGGTTGGAATGAAGTCATTACATATCTTCGTTCAAGTTCAGCCTGAATTCTCTATCACAAAAACATCATGGCAACAATGATAAGATGGCTCCTCCTACTTCTCAAGCAAAGCAAATCAATTACTTGAGACAACAGAGAAAGCTGACAATGGATGTTATATAGCTTCAACAGGGCCTCCAAAATTTACATCATCCATGGAATTAGACTACTCAAAAACTAAAAATCAACTTGAACCATACAAGTTACGCAACTCAGGCTTAAGAAATCCAACTATGCTGGTAATCCAAAGTTCAAAAGCTTAGAGCACTACCAGCAGATACCTAATGATTTCTTCTAAATTTAGAAAACTAAACTACTTTTTATTTTCCTACACAAATTCAACCCATAATAGATTCCCTTAATCTTTCCCTCTATCATTAAAATAATATTTTGAACTTTTACCTTTTTTTTTTTCTTTATTCTAAAAACAGCATTAATTTCTTCTCTCAATCTCTCTCGTCTCCGTCTTCTATCTCTCTTCACTCAACTCTCTGTCTCTCAAACTCTCTCTCTCTTGTCTCCATCTCTTTCTTCTTCGTCTGTGTCTATTTTGAGTGAAATTTTTGGGGGTTTTTGAGTTGTGGAGTTTTGGGGTATGAATTTGATCAGTGGCTGATGGTGGAATATTCAGTGTTTTTGGGTTGAAGATTGTGGATTTTGTGGTTTATGCATGAGAGAGAGAGAGACAGAGAGAGAGGGGAAGAGGGAGATGTGAGTGTTGCTGGAGGAAGAAAAAAAAGGGATTGGGGAAGAGGGAGATTGGCTGCAAGTGGAAGAAGAAGAAAAGATTGGGGAAGAGAAGGGCTTGGGCTGCGAGAGAAGAAGGGAAGAAGGGATTGGGAAGAAGAAGAAGAAGACGTGAGAAGAGAGAGGAGAGAGTGTCTATTTTTAGGATTATAATATTTCATTGGGTAGTTACAGTGCTACCAAATTTTCCCTAATTTAGGGTGCCTGCTATGGTGGTTTTTTGTGATTTTTTTGAGATTTTCCCTATATATAGGGAAGGGAATGGACTATAGGGTATATGATGCTAGTACTCTTAGATAATAAAGGAAAAGAAAAAACATATAGACTTGAAGGCTAGGACAAAGTCAAAACTGCAACACACTAACATAACAACAAATATAGAATGCGACTTGAACAATAGAGTTTATTACCAGGCTGAGACAAATGAACAGAATTCTGGGGAGAACTGATCTGCTGGAGCAGAAGGTGGTGGGCTTTCCACAATTGCCTCCAAAAGCTCATAAAAGCCTGGCCAGGCTTGCTGATCTTCAGATTGCATATAAGGAAACCGCCCTATTGCACACTCAAGTACTACCATGCCCAAACTCCAAATATCACTGCTATAGTCATAAGTACTCCCACTGATTCTCTCTGGCTAAAAGACAAAAACAAAACTATTATAATATGCTTCTTTTTCTTTTGGAGAAAACATAACCATTAGATTATGTTTCATTTTTTGATAAGTAAAAGTCAATCTTGTAAAAGCGTAAGGCACCTCTAAGTACACAGGAAGTATACAAAAGGAACCCCTAACTAGGGGAGCAAAATAAACAAGAAAATTATTAGATTATATTTCATAAGGGCTTTAAATAAGAAAACAATGTGTTTTAAGCACTAAAGCAAGAAATTGCAACATAAAAAATTGGACCAACCAATTCAGTGGTTTAGCATGATATAGAAGGTAAGAAACTTCACCTACCGACATGTAATTATAAGTTCCCACAAACGTATCTCTTTGACCCATGGAGCTAGCTAGCATTGCACTCACACCAAAATCAGTAATCTTCACCTCCCCTTTGTGGTTTACCAGCAAATTGGATGGTTTAATGTCCCTATGTATTACATGTCTTTCATAGTGCAAATACACAAGACCCTGTAGAACCTGAATTAAAATGTAGATCTTTAGCCATATGACAAGACTTACAAATTTTATAGAGTTATCAATCTTAGCTTAAACTTAAATTTCGGAAGAAATTAATTCACATACCTGCTTACAGACAACTGCAAGATATGGTTCAAGAATTGTTTTAACTTGTCTAATCACATCCGCCAGAGAGCCACGATCCATGTATTCTAGCACAAGAGAAATGGCTCCATTGTGATAGAAGGAATGGTAGCAAACTACAACATTTGAACATTGAGCTGCTTGGTTTATTTTCAGCTCCTGCACAATCTGCTTACGGATTTCTTCTTGTATGTTCATCTGGATAACCTATAACACAAACTTCCTAGTTAACAGAGATATGACTTCCTAGATAAGAAGTGCCATTGTCTGAATCATTTGAGATCTTCTTAGTATATGTAACACCGAACTCAACATAGAAGAAGCTGCAATTGCAAATACTTGGAGAGCAGATGTCAAAACAAGTTGTAAGCGAGATGTTAGCCTCTATTATTCAACGTATAGATAAACCAAGAGGAAAAGATGCGATAATGGGTATATTGGATTATATAAAGGTTATCAAGAAGTGGACAAGTATGCACCACACACAACTAGAAAAGTAGGCCAACAGATTTGCCTGTTCTGCCAGTCTGTAGTTTTGAATATAGTAAGTGATTGTTTTGGTCTTACCCATGTCTTTCGGCAACCTCCCATAACTTTTTAAAGTTTGATGTTCAAAACAATCCTGCCATTTAAAGTAGCAACCGTCCAGGCCATCATCTCCCTCCCCATCTCAAAACACAGCTCCATGCTTTGGTTGCGGCATAGCATGGCACTCTCTTGTATAACCCAATGGTGATAAAGAATCAGTTTCCACCTTCACACTTTACTTCTCTAAGAATGTATACAGCCCTTGTCCAATATGTGTTAAAACTAAAAAGAAAAACTTCATATACTCCTTATATTCAATGAGGTTCGAAGTCTAACCATCATTTTCATTACTTCATATGACATGAAACCGTATCAAGCTCAAAAGTAAAGACAATTATTATATGAATACTAATTAATAAGCATCATATGGCAGGTCCAAACATTGACAAACAATTGCTAAAACTGGTTTTCCTGGTATACCTTCAAGGCAAATAATTTTCCAAGCCATTTATGGCGAACAAGTTGTACCACACCACCGCTTCCCTTTCCAATGACTTTGATAGTCTCAAGATCTTCCAATGAGAATTCGAAATCTAGCTCCTTACCATCAGAAGGCTGTCCAAACACAACAAACAAAACTAATGTTATTATGCTAAACACTGTATCTTAAAGATATAAGAAAGGATAAAGAATAAGTGAGAGACCTGAACAATATAATTAATGTACATATAACAAGGACGTGTACAGAAAATCAGGGAACACAGAAACAAAACATGAAGGTGAAAAGCCAATTTAAAAGCTCAAATGGATAACAAAACCAAGTTATTGAAATAAGTATGACAAAGTCTATCATCAGAGGCTTGGGACTTGAATACGTTGGACTTATCTTATATTAGTGGATGGGTTGATATCAAATTTAGTGCCTACAGAGTCCAACACTTTCAAAATTACATCTGAAAAGGCTAGCATGCCATCCTCAAGAATGATGAAAATAGTTAAATTGGATCTAGTTAACAGGAGCAAGAAAACTACCAAAATAATATATTTGTATAGTAAAAATTTAAAATTGGACCAAAAGCATCACTTCTCATGGTGTTTTCTCACTGTTGAAGATTCAAGCCTATGTAGGGTTAACTGAAACACGACCAGCAATGTGGCTGATGTCTTCTTAGAGAAAATAATTCCCCAAGGTCAGAGAGAGCAACTAGCTGGCACAGCAAAAGGCAAAAGTAGAACTGAACTAGTATCATCTTAGTTTGCAGCACTGCTATACCATTTTGTCCTCATTAAAGACTCACTAGCATGGCAGAACTCCCCCAAATTCCATCGATTTTATTCTTCCAGATGGATTTCAAATAAATAATTTGGTAATTAAAAATAAAACAAGCACATATGATTCGATACAAGGTAACATCAAATGAATTAGCCAACAACTGATAAGTAACATTTTGAATCAGTCAAACATAATGTGAAATGGAGAGCAGCAATATAAACCCACAATGTAGGATCTGAAACAAGATAAGCTTACACGAGATTCCTTTTCTTCGGAGATGAGCCGCAACCCTTTCTGGTTTAAGAGCAGATCGCCATCATGAAATGTGCCACTTGCAGTCCTGGGAATTTACATATACTTTAAAACAATTAAACATAGAACAATTCTTAACTTGCTTTTCAGTTTCCTAAAAAAGAAAAATTGAAAATATGGTATATGATGTTGTTATTTTAATCCCAGAACTTGAAAAAAGAAACCAATTTAACCGAGTAGAATAATTCAAGAGTCCTAGTCGATTTGGGTAATCAGTTTCTTTGCTCCCAAAACTATAAAATATATGTTAGACTAAAAAATTAAGTTAATTTACACTTTGACCCACAATGTGTCCGAAGCTGATTATCAAAAACTCATAAGCCAAAGATACAAGATTTCAGTTTCTTTGCTTTTTTCTATATTTTCTCGGTAACCAAACAGAGCGTAAGCATTAGAGGATCAAAGAACCAAAGCAAGAGAATTACAACAATGGTGGGCAATACAAGGATCGATCCTTTCCATGTAACAAAGAGAATCCAAAGATCAATTTGATAAAATCGAAAAAAAAAAAAAAAACGAAGCTCGATCTAGTAGTAGAAAGAAGAACAAAGAAATGGAACAGAGAAACTCACAGGAAGGATGTGATTGGGGTTTCTTGAGCGGGCACAGAGAGCTTGAGCTGCTTCAATGGCGTCTTTGTCTTCATCTTTTTGCTAACTAGGGTTCTCGATCGATTCTACTAATTCTAGGGTTTCAATCCCCAACTCACAGGCAGAGAGAGAGACAGAGAGTATTGGAGTATTACTCTGTATCGAGAAGGCGACGATTGTCGTCGTATACTTCGTTAAAAGTAGAATATAATTCAAACCAAAAAGACCGCGCAAATTAATCAAATGGTAATAATATGATTCACTTCACTTTCTTCACTTTGTTATCTTTATCTTTTTCTTTTGGGTGTCCACTAACGCCTTCATGTAAAATATTTTCTGTGGACAAATAATTTTTTTAAAAAAAGTAGTTATTTTTTGTTAGCAACCTTGGAATTGTTCAAAGAAACATTTTCTTCTATTTGACTTGCATGGAAATTGCTAATATTTCTTCTATCGTCATATAATCTGAAGAGCTTCGTTGAAGAAAGAGAATGACGAAAAGGAGTTGTAAAGAAGAGATTGTGTGAGAGTATAAAACTTTTGGGGGTGAGATTGAGATGCTCATATTGGTTGTCATTTGGGCAGATAATTGTGAAACAAAAATTGTGAGGCTTACCTACTTAATCAGGTGTTAGAATAATTCGAGACTTATTTAAATATATAAATCTTATAAGGAGTTCATTCATAATTATATGTCAGAGAGTATAGGAGAGCAACGAAAAATAATTTACGCAAATAAGAAGCTCTTCTTAAAAATTGTTTTTCTTAGTCAACTAAAAATATTTTAAGGTTAACTAATATTTTACGTCGTGTCAAACACTCAAAAATTTTAAAAAATAAAATAAAAAATAAAACATTTTTTATAAAATATTTTACGCGCAAACAATAAGCCTATGCATCAGACTTTTTGGACCACACTGAAATGTTCAGGCTACATTTAACCAATTTGTTGCATCCTCCCAGTGGCTTATAAATTTCTATCTAAAATGGATAGTCAAAAGTTTTTTGTTTTTATTTTTGTTACTCACTTTTCAAAAACATAATACATCGCTTACCTAAATTATTTATTTATTTTATTAAAATAATTATTTTAATAAATTTTTGAGTAATGATATAAGTTATTCTTCATGTCTATTTTGTGTCAATCAAAAGTGACGTGACTTTTAAAATTATCATTAGATCAAAAGTCAATAATCATCAATAATAAATTCAACAGTAATTTTAAAAGTCACATCACTTTTGATTAATACAAAATAAACATGAAGAGTAACATATATAATTACTCTAATTTTATATTTATTTAATTATGACAAATTATTGGCATCAACTCATATAATGCGCAATTTTCGATTACCGGCACAAATTACTCGCATTGGTTATGGCTTGGACATGGCGATCGGTGTAATAGGATTTGTCGTGTGCTTCTAGAATATACAGGTGGCCTAGTACACTCACTCATGGGTATTTGGTAAATAATTTTGTTCTAATTTTTTTTAAAAAAATAATAATAAAAAATAATTGATGCAATATAAATATAAAATAATATTTAAATTTTATGGAAAGAAAAATGATACGAATTGTTTGATAATTGTTTTAAAAGGAATTTGATTTTTTTTTTGGAAAAAATATAAAATTAGTCTATGTGATTGACTTAAATTACAATTTACTCCTTATGGTATAAGAATAAATTTAGAGGTCCTTGTGATTGGCCAAAATAACAAATCAATCCCTAAAGTAAATTTATGTTAGTTATTGTAACAGAAACTGTTAGTCTGTCACGTCAGACCAATATGGTGGCGCACTATTGTTAAAATGATTAACGTGACATACTAACGATTTCTGTTAAAATGACTGACGAAATTTTTTTTCAATGAGTGATTTGTTATTTTAGCTAACCACAGGGACCTCTGAGTTTTTTTCTCTACCACAATGAGTGATCTGTAATTTAAACCAACCACATGGACTAATTTTGTATTTTTCCCTTTTTTTGTTTTTTGAAAAGTGAAAATAAATTAAAACTACTTACCAAATAGGGCCAATTAATTGTCATCCGCGTCTAACGTGTGGGAATTTGAAGGAAACTCCTGGCTTGGGAAGGAATTACTGAGAGGGAGAGAGTGAGAGAAATGGAGAGAGTGAGAAATAAAGAAATATAGAGAGAGAGAAAAAGTAATTAAAAATTTATTCATAGAGCCATACATTTGGTTAAGCATTGTAGATAAAATGTAAAATGTATTTAATTTAAAGAATCGGATGGAGATTTTTTTTTTTTTAAGAGTTTGGTAAGCTATTTTATATAAAAATTCAAAATGTATAAGCCATTATAGATGCCCTTAAAGAAGTTATGATGAACACCTTTTAAAGCCCATATCGTCTTAATATATCTAGTCCTCAACGACCACAAAAAGCTTTCTAAAAGCATCAAACATCAAGCTATTTATTTGAATTGATCTATATTTTAATCGACGTTTAGATGTGGGTACTCTTTTAGGACTTGAAAAAATTCTTAAAATATTATTTCGTTTGTTTTCATTAAGTAGAAGAAATCCAAATAAATAAGGGAATTTTTTTTTTACTAATTAAATACATAAGGGAATGTTGATTTCATCTTAACCCTCTTTTGCTGGGCAGTGAATATGGATTTCCTTATAGAGAGGTGGGAATCTACATTTCCTTGGTTTTGGAAATGTTTTTTATTTTTTATTTTCTCTTAAATGATAATAATGCCCACATCCCATACCTTTTTATTTTATTAATGACAAGAATCAAACAAGAGAATTACTTAGAGCAAATACACATAAGTCAAATGATTTTTTTTTTTTTTTTTTTCCTTTGTCCTGATGACTATAGTATGATTATGTGATTTGAGTTCTCACTGATGCTGGAGCGACTCCATTATATGTGTAATCGGTCTCTAGGTGACATGGTTTTCCTTTTTTTTTTTTTTTTTTTTTTGGTAATATTATTCGATCTTGTTTTGGTTATACAGGAAAAGTCAAGCTAATAATTTTGTTATGATTATTTTTTTAATGCTACTTTTAGGTTTGTACAATTTTCTTGATACTTTAATAGTATGACAGTTGTTGTACTATTAATATTAGAGTAATATTATTCATTAGTTTGTTATATAATTGCAATACAATTTAATAATGTGACAGTAAAAATTAATTTTTAGATCAATATTTATAAAAATTAAGTAATAAATAATTGATTTTAAATATTATGTCATTTTAATTATATATAAATTATATAGCAGTCTACTAAATAATATTACTCTTAATATTAAGCGGCTATCAAACCTAATGTTGTTTGTTTGCCTTATTAGTATTGACCAATACTTTTTTTCTAATTAGTATTGACTAGTACTTAAGTAGCTGGGAAAGAGGAGAATTCCAAGACTTAACCTTTGTTTACTAATAAAGCCAGCGAAAGCTAAAAAGAAAAAAATTGTGACAATTTGTAAAATTTGTATACAAAAGTGATAAATAATTTTATTTCACAAAAACGGAAATAAACGTAAAATCTATATATAAAAAGTCAGCAACTATTTTATTCCACAAAATATGAAAAATAAACATGTTTTATTTAGTTATAGATGAAAAAAAAAAAGTCTAACAGTATAAGTAGTTTATATATTGAAAAATGAAAGAAATACCACGGTTTATATATAGTTTTATTTTTTTTTATTTTTTCTTTATTTTTTAAATAATTTTGTAACAAACAACCTTATGCACCCGAAAAAGAAACATAAAGATATTTTGAAAAACAATAAATAATTATCACATAATGCCTATGAGTAAACCAAATAGGTCAATGAAATTTAAAAAGCAATTAAACATTTCAAGTGGTAAAAAAAATAAACCAAAAAAGGGTTTATGCTGCTAAAAGGTTGATTGAATCTGTTAATATACTACATTAGCACTAATCAAAACAACACGTATCACTTATAATAAAAAATTATTAAAAATATTTAAAAACTAATCTTGTCAAACAAAGATACTCTCTAATCTTACAATATTTTGAATAAAAGCATACAAATTGGCTCCGCCACTTGTTGTAGCTTAAAAAATACATGGGTAGACACAAGTACATAATTTACTAGATTTTCCTATTTTGTTCACCGAGGGAGAGACAGAGAAAAAGGAGGATCAAAATCCGAAGAGATTTTTTTAAGGTTTCTTACTCCAACTTTTTTTGTTTTTTAGGCATATAGGGGTGGACCCTGAACAGTGACACAGTACAGAGAGAGCATAAACGGTGGGGGAACAAACATGCAAACACAACAAGAAGTTACGGAATCGAGGCGTTACACTAAACTGAAATTCACAATCCAGTCTGAGGTCCGGTCCTAACGCTGACACACACCCTCCCCCCCCCTGTGTCCCTGACGCATACGCCAAGGCTTCCCGTACGTTACAGTCTAGCTCTGTCGTGCTTAAAGCTCACTCTCGAGCTCCGAGAGAGTGGGCTAGCTTTTCTATAAAGAAAAAGAGAGAGCCGTTACCCCTCTTCAAAGTAGAGGAAGAAGAAGAAGACCGTTGCGAATCACTTTTAGTAGAAGAAGAAGAAGAAGCATTGTTAGCTTGAAGAGGAATGGCAAGGGGGTTCAGGCTTATTTTTGCGGTTTCGCTGTTGCTCATGCTTTTAGGTCCGTGCTTGATAATCCCAGATTCTTCTTCTGCATCTCTGTCTTTCAAATATTGTTCCTGGGGATTATAATGTGTGTTCTGTTTTCTTATTTTTTGAATGTTTGAGGTGAAATTTCTATGTGTTTGTGGCGATTCGTTTGTTTTTGTTGTGTTAACCAGATCTTGATTCTTTTTTAATGGGATTAATCTCCGATTCTCAACAACAACTGGGTCTTTCTTCTTATGAAAGCCTATCTTCATTTTGAACAGTGTTTGAGATAAATGTCGGTGCTTTAGTAATGGAACTTCTCGAGCATTTAATTCAAAAGTTGGACTTAGAGACCATCGTCTTTTTAATTCAAAAGTGCAATTAATCGAGGAATTTTTGAGAGTTGAAACAAATTAGCCAGGTAGCTATAGCAAATAATTATATTGCTATTTATTTATATAATAATCCTACTGTCATATTGTTCAACAACGACAAATGACGAAGGGTCCCCAAACTCAATAATTGAAATCTAGCTGTAACCCACTTTACAAAAATGCAAATGCAAGTGCCAGGTAGCAGAGCACCCAAAAAGGAAAATCATGAATGTATGACCACACTGTAGACACAAGAGAAGTTATGCCCCAAAAGGCCAAAAGCATATAGTATATAAGAAAACCATGAATGAATGCTGAAGAAATTAACGAGGTCGTACACCATACTTCAACAAAAACGACTTCCACTCAAGAATCAGAACTGCTCTCCTACTTACTACAATCATAAACAATGGGGCTTAGTAGTTTTAACAGTGTAGTACTTTGGCTGCATGACTGCTCACCTTATGTCAACAATGCTCTATTTCTCTCTTCTGGTCTTTAAGGATAAGGACTGCATAATAAGTCATTTGTTTTTTTCTTATGTCATATAGGGATGGTTCTTACATGTTATTACCATTTAAAATGCAATCCTTTAGCTGGCCGTGTTGTTGTTTGTATAATGCAATATGGTTGTTGAGGAGTTGTGACTTTTATCTGAGAAAAAGATGAGCAAGAAATCTACATTTGTTTAAGTGGCTGATTATGACCTTGGTTTCTTGTTGTTCTCTTGTTTGACATGCATCCGCAGTTTATTTCAGGACTATAAATTTTATCAATTGCTGTGACAGATCTCTGCAGGGGAAGCACAATTGGAATTTGCTATGGAAGAAATGCTGATGACCTCCCCACCCCTGATAAAGTGGCCCAGCTGGTTCAACTTCATAACATTAAATATGTTAGGATTTATGACTCCAATGTTCAGGTTCTCAAGGCCTTCTCAAACACTGGAACTGAACTTATGATTGGAATTCCAAATTTAGACTTATTGCCATTTTCCCAGTTCCAATCCAATGCAGACACCTGGCTGAAGAACAACATCCTTCCTTACTATCCAGCCACAAAGATCACATACATCACTGTTGGTGCTGAAGTCACAGAAAGCTCCAATAATGTCTCTGCCTTAGTAGTGCCTGCCATGAAAAATGTCCTCACAGCCCTTAGAAAAGTTGGTTTGCACAAGAGGATCAAAGTTTCAACTACCCATTCCCTTGGGGTTTTATCCCGATCATTCCCACCCTCTGCGGGGGCTTTTAATAGTAGCCATGCATTTTTCCTGAAGCCCATGCTGGAATTTTTGGCTGAGAACCAGTCACCTTTCATGATTGATATTTATCCTTACTATGCGTACAGAGACTCTCTAAGCAATGTGTCTTTAGACTATGCTCTGTTTGAGTCATCCTCAGAAGTTATTGACCCAAACACTGGTTTGCTGTACACAAACATGTTTGATGCCCAGATTGATGCTCTTTATTTTGCACTGATGGCTCTAAATTTCAGAACAATTAAAATCATGGTCACTGAAACTGGCTGGCCTTCCAAAGGATCACCTAAGGAGTCAGCTGCAACTCCTGATAATGCTCAAACTTATAACACTAATCTGATTCGGCATGTCATTAATGATACTGGTACACCTGCAAAGTCTGGACAGGAGCTTGATGTTTACATCTTCTCTTTGTTCAATGAAAATAGGAAGCCAGGGTTGGCTTCTGAGAGGAACTGGGGGTTATTTTATCCTGACCAGACAAGTGTCTATAGCTTGGATTTCACTGGAAAAGGTGCTGCAGTACTGACTACAGAGGCGAATGTTACCAGTTCGAATGGAAGAACATGGTGCATAGCTTCGAATAAGTCTTCTGAAATGGATTTGCAGAATGCCTTGGACTGGGCTTGTGGTCCTGGGAATGTGGACTGCACTGCTATTCAGCCTAGCCAGCCTTGTTATGAGCCAGATACTACAGTATCTCATGCATCTTTTGCTTTCAACAGTTATTACCAGCAAAATGGGGCTACTGATGTTGCTTGCAGTTTTGGAGGGACAGGGTTTAAAGTTGATAAGGACCCAAGTAAGTTTATTAAGATCAAACCTCTTTTGTTATGCAACATTTCTATCTTAAGTTTGGGTGTTCTCTACTCTTTCCCCATGAATATGGTCACAGTCATCTTTCCCCCCTTCCCCACCCCCCCGCCCTTTTATGGAGGGACAAGAAAATTTACCTGTCCCTAGCACATCAAAGTCATCTGCTTAAGAGATGTAGTCAATCCATGAAAAAGCATAAACAAGTGATTTTTTTTATGCCCTTGTTTTTTAAGAGATCAGCCAAAAAGTTCTAATGGAAAATGAAATACTGGAGTAAGAGGCGAGATGTATTTGATGTGCACTTGTTTTGCTGTGGCCTAAATTGCAGACATAGCATGGGGACTTTGCTTGTAATTTTTACTTTTTAGGTTGCAGGTTCTTTTTTATTTTTATTTTTATTTTTTAATTTAAAGTCTCCATTTAGTCTGTACCCTCCTCCAGTTTGTGAATGGTCTGGCACATTTGAATAGGACTAATTAAGGAACTGCTTAACATAATTTTATCAGTTTGACCTGCTGCTTCATCGAAGTGTCTGAAGTGAACTGCCAACATATATGTTTTATTTATGTAGTTCTGTGGAGAATTATTATGTTATCACATGTTCTATTTATATAGTTCTGTAGAGAATTACTGTGTAATTTATTTCTACAAAACTCTCTAAACAAGTATCTGTACTTTCCATGCAGGCTATGATAATTGCTTGTATATGACAGCTGGGTAAGTTCAATATTTGATGCAACCTTTTTAAAATTTTAGATATCAATTTCACCCTTCAAATATTCATATTTGACATGCTGGTCGTTTGGCATTATACAGGAGCAACAAAACTGTGTCAAGTAATACAACAGCAATTTCTTCAACTTCTTCTTCTTCTACACAGAATGAAGTTTCCACATGGGTTTGTAGTTGTCTTCTCGTGACTTTTCTCTCATTCCTTTTGTCCATGCCTGATAAGTTTGATCTTTCAGCACTGTAAAGATTTTGCCACAGAAATGAGAATGTAGTGCTTTTTGAGATGCAAGAGCACGTATTAGTTTGAGAAGTTTTTCCCACCCCCGTAGTTTTGTATGATAGTGAAAGTTGTTAAGAAGATGGCAAGCAAGACATCGCCATTTGTGGGGGTATATGATTGACTATATATGCAGAGCTCAAATTTGTGCTCTGGGTCTGCAGATTTTCATGTTGCATATTGCCATATTCTATTGAAGTGGATGCAATTAAGAGAGTATGCTATCTGAAATACAATCTTGTGCAAGTTTTTAAGGTGCAAACTTGTGATGCCTTCTCTATCCTCTAGGACAGCATATAAAGTATGAGACAGCCCTTAACTTCCCTCCCTTTTCTTGGCTGACATAATTTTCTTCACTTAGGCTCCATTTATTTCTACTTAAAGCTCAAATAATACTTTTAACGTTTTTTCTTATGGATTGGGATCTCCAGCAACAAATTGCTTATCCAGCAATTGCTGGAGATTCCATATGGATGTGTGGGTTCTCTGCATGTGCTACTGGATATCTTTATTCCGCTCACATATAATATCAAGTTAAATTATTATCTAATCTAAAATCTTAATTTGGTAAAAAATTGTGAATTTATTAATTATTTAATTAATACTTTAATAGATGTAAGTTTAAAACGTTTTATGGAAAACTATAAATTTTGCATTGTTTATTATGTTATTGATGGAGGTGGTTTCGGCGAAGGTTTGTGCCGGTAGGAGTGGTTTCTCCCGGGTATGTTGTGGTGTTTATCGGGAAGGGGGGTCTGAAGAGAGGAATCGTGAACAGAAATTTTCGTCTCAAAAAAATGTAAATCGTTTTAGGCAAATGCGGCATTGTCATCGCTGACTTTTGATAAACCAAATCACCAAAGGAAGATTAACTGGTCATTCATAGTGTCCGGTAAGAAAGGAATTGAAATGTTGCCCATATATTATTGGAGAAGGTGCTTCTGAATATGAGTTGTTTTAAATCCTACATGTAATAGAAAAATTACACTCGATCCTCCAAATGAACATCCCTTTTGTAAAGACACCTCCAAATTTACATTTGGCTTTCCATAAAGGGAATTTTGACGAAGTTCTTATATTTACCAAGAAAAAAAAAAGAAAGAAAGAAAATTGGAGGATTCTAGCCCAAGGTTCATGTCGCAGATTTGAAGTTACCCAGTCAGAAGCTTTGGCAGGGGGAGAAGAAGCAATACAAAAAACAGTGAACAACTCCTAACACCCAAAAAGGGGCTGTGATAGATACACAATCAAAATAAAAAAGAGTATCTGTAGATTTATGCCAATCAATATACCACATCCATCAGATGAAATCCACAGTAATGTAGAGAAATAACTCGGTAGAAAATCATCATAATACTTCCCATCAAAAGGGTACAAAGACAAAGACTGAGACCTTAGTCATCACAAATCACGCACCAAACTCTTGGCTCCACGCATAGTCCCCATGACTACTAATAATTTGTAATATTATTTCACTGCAACCAATAATTCCAACGGCAGGTCAGTCAATGCAAGCTTGTTTGTATAATAGTGAAGAAGATTAGGGCAAATAACAAGACATACCAAGGCAATTAGAGACCCTGATCAATGAGATAATCACCAAGCCTTTCAACAATCATGTTGCACTGACCAGGAGTCATTGGTTCATCATAGATACCAATGATTAAGGCCTGACTAGTCTTTTTGACGGTAACACCGCCAGGTCCCTGACATTGTAGGGAGAAAGGCTTAGAATTGAACAATAAGTTACTAAAAAAAAAAGTAGCATAAACGGCAGCAGCTAAATGTATCAGGCATTCTCTCTATGAGTATACTCTATGCTGAAGCTGAGTACACAAAGCACAAACAAGTGTTAAAAGTGACAAAGGCATGTGCTCAGCAACTCCCTGAGAAGCTGCTGAACATGATAGTGGTCTAAGCTTTGGACTTTGACCAATTCAAGAGAGGAAATTTTTCTGCATTTTAAAGTTCATACTTCAGGTTGCACTTAAAGCAAAAAATATGCTCATTACTCTGCATAAGCACCTTAACCTACTTTTCAAAATGAACACACTTGTAGGTGCCCAAAAGAAGTAGTCAAATTAAGATTGGGTGCGAGTTCATTACCTTCTTCCCTCGAATAACAGCTCCTGCCTCGCCTTGGATCACCATGTACTTGGTGCCACCAAGGTACAGGCCAGTTGGAGCAAGCGATCCAGGCTCATTAAAGTCATTCACAATGGCAGCTATTTCTTCAGTTTTGAACTAAATCAACATAGACATAGAAGCAAATTCGAGGTTAAATCAGAGAGAATCACCGATATACAAGGCATTCAAGGATGTGATTGTGATCTTGCATGTACACATATTCGGATTAATAACACATGCTTGAAATCAAACAAACAGAGAAAAAAAGGGGTAAATAATTTTGACACCCTATAATTATTCTGATAATCAGCACTAGTAATTTGGGGGTGTTCCTCAAATGCACAATTTTTAGCAATTCACATTTTTTTTCACTCAAGAAAGAATGAGAGAAGCAAAAACAGAAGAAAATGCTTGAGAAAATCCCTTCTTCTCTCATGCATTCAATAACATTGCCTTCCTCTCTTGTTCTTTCTCACACTCAGACCATATCACAACTCTCCAGGTCAAGCAACTTTCCCAAAACTATTACTACAAATTCCCAAGTAATTTATTAAAAAAGAACTGAGAATAATATATTAAGCACAAATCAAGCCAAGCTAAAAGGACCAATGCCCTCCTTGTTAGCTAAATAGCTGGCAAAAATTTTCTCGCCAGACACCAGTGGTTAGCCGCTTGACTACTAAAACAGGCGAGGGGTGTTTTGTGTTGATAAATCCTCAGAAAAATCATGCTCAGAAGACCCACACGCACACGCAATAGCAGATTGATCAAAACCCACAAATAATAAAAGAACCCCAGTTCCAAAGACCATCAAATCAGATAAAAGATCCCGATTACACTGAAACAAAGCAGGAAATGATCAGATCGACGAAATTAGGCCTCAAGCCCATCAAACAATCCTTTTTTTTTTTTCTAGAAACATCTATAGAAAATACATACAAAACTAAGAGGTGGAACAAAAAAGAAAGAGCAAAAATGAACCTGAGGGAAAGTGGAGCTCTGGGCCCACACGCTGCCGTCAAGGCCGATGATGGCCGCGGCAGAAAGGTTATTGCCTTCAATTTCGCACATGAGATGCTCGTCTACGTAGGTTTGCCACGACATCTTCTTCTGCTTCTTCTTCTTCTTTACGTCTGGGATTTGCTTAGGTTTTTCTGTTTCTCGCCGTCTCGAGGGCTCTTTTATATTTTCTCAGATGCTTGGTGGGTTTTTCGGTATATATTATTTGCCCTTTGTGGTCTTCTAGTAAGCAGTAGCGTTGAGACTACGGAGATTTAATTTATTCCTATAAATTACCCATCTACCCCAGTAACTCATAAAAAAAAATATATGTAAAATACCCATCTACCCCCTGTCACTCATAAAAAAATTAAAATACCCATCTACCCCCTGTCCTGAACTTTTTTTGCAATTTGCAGATTGCACTGTTTGGGGCCACGTAAACGACATGCTGGAGGCATTCGTTTTTTTTTTTTTTTTTACCCGCCTAAAGTGACTAATTTTAATTTTTAAATTTAAAATTGTGAACGTTAATATTAACCATCTATGTAAATTTTTCACACAATTATCCTACGATCAAATGGCAATTTTTACTGCCACTCTAAGAAATAAACATTACTACGATCAAATGACTAATAAATATTTTTTATAAAGTACACCTATTTATTTTGAAAAACCCAAAAAATATAAAGCTTTATTTGAAAAAACATTAACAAAAAGGGAGGGGTGGCTACATAGCCACCCTGATTTTTTTTTTTAATAGAAAATAGTTAAAATTATTTATTTTTAAATAAGAATTTAGCTCTTATCAAAATTTACCAATTTTGTTAAAATATTCCTACAACAAGGAAATAAGATAGAAAATAAAAGTATTTTGTATTTTAAGTTATTTGTTAATGACTTAATTCATTTATCTTGAGAACATAAAATTAAAAAAAATGTTTCTGATCTTTGTTTATTTAAAGAAATAACATAATAGATTGGTAAGTAACAAACAAACCAGCTCAATGCCACACACACATATTGCACAAGTTTTTTTTTTTTTGACAAACAAGTTTTTTTCTTTTTAAACACTCATCTTGTAGAAATATCTGTAAATTATCATTTGTGATAGACTTTTCAAATTATTATTTCGTTGCAATTTACTGTTTTTTTTTTTTTGTCTTAAAATATCTAAATGCCCCTACCTATCATTTATGTCTTTTCTTTTTTTTTTTTACAAGAAATGTTAAATATTATAATTTTATCAAATATTCATTCAATAAAGTTGATGTAATACTTTAAACTAATCCTTGTTAAATACTAATAAAAAAAAATTCAGTAATTGATATAGAGTGTCACGTAAATATTGTTGTACAATTTTAAAATAAAAATAAAATATCTCAAAAATTGAAGTTTACAAATGTCTTTGTAAAATGTTGTCAATTGAGAGATTTAAGTATAATTTTCTCTCTTTTTCACTTTAAAATAAAAAAGAGACAAAGTTAATATAAAATATTGTAAAGCTTAGGAGAATTTCTGACAAATCTCTGCCTGAAAAAAAGAAAACAAAAAAAAAAAAAGTAAAGAGATTTACTTGAAAGAATAAAAGTTTGATAAAAAAAAAAAAGTAGGATTCGAATTTCGCTAGCTGCCCATCATTTTCCTAAGAATGGATGGTTTTCCCGTGCAGATGTCAACTTGAAATGCCTCGGGTCCCATCTGTTTCTAGAAAAATCAATCATCTTCTTTAAGCATCTTGGACCCAAAAAGAACAAGAAATCTCTCAACAAATTTTCGTCACCGTTAAAAATTCTATTCTATAATAAACCAATGCAATTGTCGAATGCAAGTGGGTCAACGAGGCTCCTTATGGTGTTTCTTTGTCTTCTTCGTATGACAATAAATATTTGCACACAAACCAAAACAAAACAAAAAAAAAAAACAAAGAAACAGACCATTGAATGAAAGAAGATAAAATGTCAACAGAATCGTGCTTGTAACTCTGTGGCGAGCGTAATGGAATAAATAGTGGTGAAATAGTGATGTGTTGGTAAGACAGTCCCTCCTTGACTCCAATAAGGATACATCTAATAATGAGTTCAATAAGGTGATATCTATTAGTCTTATAGTTTAATAAGAAATATGTTTGTCATAGTCCTAAGTTGAGTCCATTCTAATCTGTAAAAGAGTTAGAGTCCTATTAAGAGCTATTAAGAGTTATAGTTTATTAGTCCCAGTGGATCATAGTCGTGGATAAGAAGATTAGTCAGACTTCTACTTGTATTTCTATTCCTCTTATTGTAATCAACGTCTTATTAATCTCCTATAAAAAGGATGAACTATTAATAAAGTAATCATGTTGAATATTATTATTGGAAATACAGTTATCTGTGTTTAGGAGTCCTGACTCACTCGAAGTAGTCATTGGAGGTGACGGCTCCCTCGAACGAGCCATTTATCTATTTCCTGTGTTTTGACTAATTGGTTCGCATCAAATAGTTGCAAAGGAGTGAGAGAGAACAAAAAAGAAAAAAAAAAGTAGTAAACGTTTTATGTCAATATACAAATATTTTACATCCAAATAAGGAAACAAACGCAGAGAGACATTATCATATTTCTAAAATGAAATCAATACTATGCTAGCTGTTTTCTATGATCGTTGTTAGGGGTGGGCAAAACCTATCCCGCCATGTCCAACTCGGTTTTTTTGTTTTTGGTATGGGTTATTTTTTTGACTATTTGTCCGAATCAGGTGAAATATCATGTTATATTTATAAATTTTGAGTATTATCCAATCTGACCCACATAAATGACATAAGGTATAAAATTATATTTTTTAATTTTCACAAAACCCTAACCCTAACTCTCAGACTCTCACTCTTAGACACTCAACTCTCCTTCTTCCGACAGTCTCTTCTTCTTTCCTTCCTTCTCTCTCCTTTTCTCCTCTTCTTGGCCATGCCCACGTTGTCCTGCTGCCAAGCACACGCCGTCCCATGGTCACAACCACGTCCTCGTCGTCCTGCTGCCGCGGCCACACCCTTGCCATCCTACTGACACGCCGACGCCATCCCATAGCCACGCCAATGCCATCCCACAACCACACGCCCACGCTGTCTCATCCTATCATATATGATCTCAGACCAGATCGATTTGAGATCTGATCTCATATCAGAATGATCTGAGATCAGATTGATTTGAGATCTGATCTCATATTAGAACGATTTGAGATCAGATCTATTTAAGATATGATCGATCTGAGATCTGATATTAGATATCTCAGATCAAATTTGATTAGACTGATCTGATAAAGTTTGATCAAGTAATACCCGTTCCGCCCCGTCTTGTCCTACCCAGTACCCGCCGGCTGCATCAATATTATGTATTTTTCTTAAGGTTATATCAGTTTCTTTGTCGTGGCTGTGAGTGCTCAAGCAAGTATAACTGTATTATATATAAGGCTAAGCCCCCAGACCATTAACCAAACTTGGATTGTAAAGCTTTTTTCTGGTTTTATGAATTTTAAGGGTGGAAATAGATGAAATGAATGGAAGATGAAGACGAAATTGATTGAATGTTAAAGAGAGCAATTCGAGTCTGCTCAAAAACTCTTTACAAAAGACTTAGCAAAATGAAAACTTTCTTGACTCCTTATTACATTGGGCTTCTCCTTATATACAACAGTCCAGTCAGTTAACCCACCAACCGAGGCCCACTTGACTGATTCATGCCCACTTGACTGATCCACTAACAACTTTCTAATAGACTAATAGCCCACTAACAGCCCTTAACAATTGACACATGCATCTGAATATTACACCAATTCAGCTTTATTTCAACACGTGGCTGCCAGCTGCTTTCCACCTTATCCTTAACAATCACCAACTATGGACACATGGCTTCAGGCAGTTGACCTGCACGTTATTTTCCTCTTGCTTTAGAACTTCCCGCTTCCAGACTTAAGCCACTGATTTACCTCTTACAATCCCATCCCCTTTTAAAGCACCTTGCCCACAAGGTGAGGATAGAGATTGCGTAACTTATAGAGAGATTCCCAGGTGTTGTCTTCGGCAGGAGCTCCAACCCATTTGATTAGAACTTCGGAACTAGCTCGCGAGCCTTGCCGTACCATTTTGCGGTCAATAATGGCTTCAGGTTCCGGCTGGATTTCGCCGTTACCGTCAACAGGAGGTAGAGTGGGAATTGGAGTAATTTGCTGACCCAATTTCTTCTTTAGACAAGAAACATGGAAGATTGGATGAATACGGGCTTCAGGAGGCAGATTAAGACAATAAGCAACCGATCCAATCCTGGAAAGAATTTGGAAAGGGCCAAAAAACCGAGGAGAAAGTTTTAAATTTCAGCGCATAGCAACGGTCTTCTGTCTGTATGGCTGTAAGCGAAGGTAAACCCAATCGCCCACCTCAAATTCTCTCTCAGTTCTGTGTTTATCAGCCTGTGATTTCATTCGATACTGTGCCATTAACAAATGCTCCTTCAAAGTGCTGATTATTTTGTTCCTGTCTCGCAAATGTGTATCCACTGCGAGATTGGCAGTAGTTCCTGGAACATAAGATAGTAACGTAGGTGGGGGAAACCCATACAGTACTTTAAAAGGGGTGGTGTGCGTGGAAGAGTGGTGGTTTGTGTTATACCACCACTCAGCCATGGGAAGCCAAGTACTCCAATCTTTAGGCTTAGTTCCAGAGAAACAGCGAAGGTACCCTTCGAGACATTTGTTTAAAGCTTCGGTTTATCCATCTGATTGGGGGTGGTAAGCCAAGCTAAGAGCTAGGGTAATACCATGGAGATGGAAGAGTTGTTTCCAGAAGGAGCTTGTGAAAATAGGGTCTCTATCTGAGACAATTGTCTTAGGCATGCCATGAAGCTTTAAAACATTGTTCAAAAATAGGTGAGCCACAGTGGATGCTGTATAGGGGTGGGAGAGAGGAATAAAATGGCCATATTTAGATAGTCGATCAATGACCACCAAGATGACCGTATACCCCTGAGACTTAGGCAGCCCTTCAATGAAGTCAAGAGAGATGTCAGTCCACACTTGAGTAGGGATAGGGATAGGGAGAGGTTGGAGTAATCCAGGAGAAGGAATTAACTCATTCTTGTTCTCCTGGCACACTGAACACTCCCTTACAAATTTTTTGATATCCTTCCTCATGCCAGACCAATAGAAATCTGTTTTTGCCCTCTAAACAGTTTTGTGGTAGCCAGATTGGCCAGCAGTAGGATTGGAGTGAACAAACTCCAACACCTCTTGCTTGAAGGAAGAGTCTTTAACCACATAGATTTTTCCTTTCCTGAGAATAAAACCCTGTTGAAGAGAGTAGCCCTTAGGAGGATGATCCCCTGTTTGTAGCTTTGTTAAGAGTGTCTGAGTAGCAGGGTCTTGTAAATAGCTCTATTTGAGTTCCACTGTCCAGTCAGGAGTAGGAAGTGAAATGAGAGAAATAGTGGCATATTCAGCCAAGGAGTTATCCTCAAATTGTTTAGAAAGGGCATATGCAACCCGATTGTCCTTACCCCTCTTGTACTCTATAGTGAAATCATATCTCCACAATTTTGAAACCCATCTTTGCTGAGATATAGTCCCAACTTTCTACTCCAAGAGAAACTTGAGAGATTGCTAATCTGTGCGGACTTTAAAGGGTTGACCCAATAAGTATGGCCTCCACTTTTGAACAGAAGTCACCAATGAAAGTAATTCTTTTTCATAGGTCAACAAAAATAGGGCTCTACCCTTTAGGGCTTGACTGAAAAAGGCAATTGGTTGACCTTCCTGCATTAAGACAACGCCTATACCACTGCCACAAACATCACATTTTATTGTGAAAGGCTTTGTAAAATCTGGAAGTCTGAGGACAGGGGGCTGATAACTGCCTGTTTGAGCTGATTAAAGGCTTCAGTAGCTAAAGCAGTCCACTGGAAAGCATTCTTTTTTAGAAGCTTAGTAAGTGAAGCTGCTATAATACCATAGCCCCGAATGAATTTCCTATAATAACCCGTTAACCCCAATAAGCCTCTGAGAGATTTGATATTTCGAGGTAAGGGCCAAGCTGCCATAGACTCCAGTTTAGAAGGATCAACCTTAACATCCTCACAAGAAATCAGATGACCCAAGTAATCAATTTGTGGTACCCCAAATTTACACTTGGATTGTTTAGCATAAAGAGTATGATTTTTGAGTACTGCCAAAACTTCCCTTAGGTGTGCTAAATGGTCATTTAGGGTCTTGCTGTAGACCAATATATCATCAAAAAACACCAGGACAAACCTTCTAAAAAAAGGTTTGAAAACCTCATTCATCAGACCCTGAAAAGTTGAAGGAGCATTGGTGAGGCCAAAAGGCATCACCAAGAACTCGTAATGCCCCTCATGAGTTCTGAATGCAGTCTTTTGCACATCTCTAGGGTGTACCCTGATCTGGTGATAGCCAGATCTAAAGTCCAACTTAGAAAATATTTGTGCTCCGTGTAGCTCATCAAGCAACTCATCTATCACGGGTATGGGGAACTTGTCCTTAATGGCCTCCTGATTTAAAGCTTTGTAGTCTATGCACATGCGCCAGCTGCCATCAGCTTTTCTAACCAATAAAACTGGTGAAGAAAATGGGCTCTGACTAGGCTTAATCACACCAGATTCCAATAGGCCTTTTACTATTTTTTCAATCTCTGTTTTTTGATAGTAAGGGTATCGATATGGCCTAACACAAATTGGTTGAGTATCCTCCTTAAGTAAGATTTGATGATCGTGGGATCTCACAAGGGGTAGGCCCTTTGGTTCCAAAAATACAGAGTGAAATTCTTCTAAAAGTGGCAAAATGGGACCTTCTACCTCCTGAGATGAAGGTGATATAGTCTGACACATTAACTGTAGTAATAAGCCCTTATTACTCCCAAGTGAAGGTTTTAAGAAATTATTCCCATCTTCCATTGTAGATCCCATGGGATTCAGACCAGTTAATAAGATTTGTTTCCCTGCCTGACTATATTGCATGGTCAAATGTAAAAAATCCCATAAAATGGGACCTAAGGTCCTTAACCATTCAATGCCTAACACAATATCACAGCCGCCTAATGTAAGAACATAAAAGGCAGTAGTTATTGTGTTACCTTGCATCTTAAAAGTCACAGCATTACATCTGCCTTCGCTGTTGAGTTGAGCACCATTAGCAACCTTGACTTGAATTAGTGTTGTTGTTATGCAAGGTAATCTGGCCTTCTTAGCCACTGCTGCATCAATGAAATTGTGAGTGCTCCCTGAGTCTATCAAGACGACAACCAACTGGTTTTTTAGCTTGCCAACTAGCCTCATCGTTTTAGGGCTAAGGGAACCAGAGATGGCATACAATGAGATTTCCGGATCTATGCACTCTTGTATTTCAGGTAAGTGTATCACTTCCTCTCCCGTGCTTGAATCATAGTATACATCCTCTCCTTTCTCTTCTCCGAGCACTTCCATCCCATGCATCAGATAGATTTTTGGAGTCTGACATTTGTGTGATGGATTCCACTTTTCATCGCAATTGTAAGATAATCCTCTCTGTCTTTTTTCACGCATCTGCTCTAGAGAGATCCTTTGGATTGGCATACTAGATGATGGATTCTTGGAATTTTGTGCGCCAGATTGCCCTGAAGAGCTTCCTGGAGTCCAATTTTGTTGTTTGTTTTGACCAAAAGCAGATCCAAATGGTTTTACAAACTTTTTAGTACTCAGGAGATACTCTTCTTGCAGTTTGGCTAAACCAAATGCTGCACTCAATTCTAGTGGATTAAGCATACAAAGAGGTAATCGGATTTCATCTTTCAATCCACTTAAAAAAACAGCTTAATTTGTTCTGTTCAGAAATACCTCTTAGTCTGTTTGACAAAGCTTCAAATTGTGCTTTGTAGACTGCTACGGTTGAAGTTTGTCTTAACCGAGTAAGAGCCTTAATTAGATCATCATATGCTGGTCCAAACCTTGTGAGTAAGGCTTTGATGAAGGCCTCCCAAGAAGGAAATAATCCTGCCGCCTCAACATCTTGGAACCAAATGAGTGCATCTCCTTCCATGTGAAAGGAAACCATTCAGAGCCTCTGTGGAATTGGAGTTTGGTAATATTCGAAGAACTGATTCACCTTGTACACCCAATGTGATGGATTCTCCCCTTCAAAACGTGGAAAATCCAACCTTCACAACTCTGGTTTGTATTATTCTGTCATAACCGCCATTTTCTCCTCCTACATTTCCATGTTCTTCTCCAATTCTCCTTCTATGATCTCTGCCACCATTGTCATGAACTATTCTTCCTTGGTTTGCAACAATCGTTTGTAGCACAACACTGATTTCGGTGAACTGTTTCTGGAATTCTTGATTCTGCAGCTTCTGTGCCTCAACATGCTGTTTCTGCATTTCTTGACATTGCCGCATGGATTCAGAGAGCTGGTGGATTCGAGTACCCTCAGTCATTGTAGGAGTCGGCTTTGATACCACTTGTAAAGCTTTTTTTTGGTTTTATGAATTTTAAGGGTGGAAATGGATGAAATGAATGGAAGATGAAGACGAAATTGATTGAATGTTAAAGAGAGCAATTCGAGTCTGCTCAAAAACTCCTTACAAAAGACTTAGCAAAATGGAAACTTTCTTGACTCCTTATTACATTGGGCTTCTCCTTATATACAACAGTCCAGTCAGTTAACCCACCAATCGAGGCCCACTTGACTGATCCACTAACAACTTTCTAACAGATTAACAGCCCACTAACAGCCCTTAACAATTGACACATGCATCTGAATATTACACCAATTCAGCTTTATTTCAACACGTGGCTGCTAGCTGCTTTCCACCTTATCCTTAACAATCACCAACTATGGACACATGGCTTCAGGCAGTTGACCTGCACGTTATTTTCCTCTTGCTTTAGAACTTCCCGCTTCCAGACTTAAGCCACTGATTTACCTCTTACGGATATATATAATCAGACACCATAGAAATCTAAGAGAGACAAGACAGAAAAATTACTGCTTCTCCTGTGCTATGGATGTTGATGAAACTGTACTAAAAAGTAAATGATGAATTTGATCTGTCAAGAGCAAGATCATGCTCCATCGAGTCCTTGGGGATGGATTGTTACTGGCTATTAGCAGAGCCGTTTGCTGAGACTCCAGATCTCCATCATGGCTAGAGCTCTTGGTTGACATCTGGCCGCTTGTGTGAATTTCTGAGGAAATTAGACAGGCCAATTTTTGCACTTACTCCATATGCATACACAACTGTATGTGACTGACAGAAATTAAGGAAATGAAGTGAATATGAAAAAAAAAAAAACACTAATTAATATCCTATCTTATATCGGAAATAGTCTAATTCCATTGTACAAATGCATGGAGAAATTCAAGAAGTAGGATATCGGCTATTCCATTATTAAATCTTTGATGTGTAATTTTGAGAGACTGATTTAGTTGGTGAAAGCTTGAAACTCAATTGATCAATGAGCGGCCGTTGGTCTGGCTTGACGGCAAAGTAAAATTTGTCACATAAATGCCTGTGTAGAATTGGATAGTCAATTACTAGTTCAACCATACGTCGAGGTAAAACCTCATTCTTCGCCAACACTCGGATGTGTGGACATTCAATCTCTTCTCCTCGCATTAAGGGAAAGAGAATGAAAGTATCATAATTCCGTTGCTTGGAAGATATAGGTATCCAAGAGGAGGCTCCATCGATCTCAGAAAAGATCGATGGAAGGGATGGGGTTTAGGGTTTATAGAGGCTGGGATGGGGTTTATATCTTTCAATTAGTGTTGGCCGCTATCGATTTCAGAAAAGATGAAATCGAAAGAGATGACTGCTATCATTTATATAGACTCAAGTTTAGTCTACCCTGGTCTAACCTAGCATGGCTTGGTTAGCCACACCAAGTCAGACTTTTTTTAAAAAAAAAAAAATTGAACCCATTTCATTCCCCCCCTTGCCCAAAAAAAAGAAGAAGAGGATTTGGGTCAAATACACCATGTTTTTTAATGGTTTTCCAGATAATCAATTTATGGGCATTAATTGGGATTATCTATATGGCCACTACTTACTCTACACCCCCATGGATGGAGCAAAATTTTAATTTAAGTTGTGAGAGAGAACATAAATAGTGGTGAAATAGTTGCAACAGAATCGTGCTTGTATCTCAAAATTGCTTAGGTTTGACCATCCGAAAATGGCTAAAATCGTAAAGATATTTGAGATCTCGTTTTCTCCGAAATAAACACGCAGCACTATTTAATATAGAGTAATTCTAAATACTCAACTCTCATCCCACTAGGCTGATATGGCAAAGCCTTTTCGCTTTTGAATTTTTTATCTTTATTTTTTAACAAAGGCTTATTCAATGACTGATGAATACTCTCAGATCATTCTAATTATAGGATGAGAGTGGAATAAAAATTGAATATGTAGAATTAGTCATTTAGAGGGTTTTATGAAAGAGTAATACTTGATAGTTGATACTTTCTATCTCACGTCTTTTCACCCCACGCGATTACGAAAAAAAATTAAATGAATCTAAGATTGTAAAAAACTTAAATTAGTAGTTTTTGGTGAAAAACTATGGCAGTGGCTAGTGGGTGTAAATGATGGCTACAAAACGAATTAAAAAACATAGCAAAGGCTTGACAAATAGTATGGAAAGTATCTCGGTGATGAAATATTGCGGGAGTTGATGCTTTCTATCTCACGTCTTTTCACCCCCACACGATTATGAAAAAAATTTAAATGAATCAAGATTGTAAAAAACTTAAATTAGTAGTTTTTGGTAAAAAAAAACTATGGCAGTAGGTGTAAACGATGGCTACAAAACGCATTGAAAAACATAGCAGAAGCTTGACAAGTAGTATGGAAAGTATCTCGGTGATGAGATCTTGTTGTGATGAGATCTTGCAGGAGTTGATACTTTCTATATCACATATTTTCACCCCTACACGATTATAAAAGAAAATTAAATGAATCAAGATTGTAAAAAACTTAAATTAGTAGTTTTTGGTGAAAAATTATGGCAGTGGGTGTAAACGATGGCTACGAAACGCACTGAAAAACGTAGTAGAGGTTTGACAGGTAGTATGGAAAGTATCTCGGTGATGAGATCTTGCGGTGATAAGATATTGCGGAAGTTGATACTTTATGTCTCACGTCTTTTCACCCCTACACGATTATGAAAGAAAATTAAATGAAGATGATTTATGTGATGTTTCATGATATGATTTATTAGACTTTATTATAGACGTATTAGTATGCATATGAGTTTGTATGGAACGGAAGATATGTATATTCTTACAGCTAGTTGCATATGAAATTTATGTTTTATTACTTAGATATACTTGTGTTTCGTCAAAAAGGGGATGTAATGCTTGTATTCCAAACGAAAAATTGGAATATGCTTATATGTACTTAACTATTAATACATTTCAGATGCTTATGTTAAGTTCTCATAATTTATTCCATTCAAGGGATAACATTTACGTGTAAATTGAATTGAATATAACACATGCTTTCTACTTCTAAAAAAAAACAGAAAAAAAAAGGTGTCCAGAGATGTATTAGTCCACAGAACTTGACAATATCACATATATGAATGCATGTTGTTTTCCACTACATAGAGACCCTGCTATTTGTAGTCAATCTGTGTCTTATGACCACGTACAATCCCTCAGCCACTAGGGTATAATTTTTAGTGGCAAAAAGCTTGTTGGCATTGAAATGTTGGTATCGGAATATGTGCTTTAATCATAAACCAGAGTTAAGGTTTACTAATGTCACCAATCAATGGATTAACAGATATGCTGACAAATGTAGGATGAAAAGCTTACATCTCCTCATCATTGGCATCTATTAACCCATCCTAAGAAAAAAAAAAATTAAAGAGAGAGGGGGATCAACAAGAAGAATATATACACGTACTCGTTTAGGATCTGCATCGGAGCTCAAATATGGTCAAAACTGCAAAGAGAACTTCTATCTTTCTCTTTTCGACCAGTTTCGTGGCTACTACGAGGCATTTATAAGGCCCAGGTGATGCATCTTTCTCTTTTCGACCAATTTCGTGGCTTCTACGAGGCATTTATAAGGCCCAGGTGATGCATACCGACGTAAAGTTCTTGGGTTGTTACTAAAACTTTTGACAAAAAATATAAAAAAGAAAGGTGCGTTGTGTCAACTGTCTTGTCTAAGGATAGACCCCCTTTATTTATTAAGGTATAAGCTTTTTTTTTTTTAGAAAAGTACATTTATTCTCTTTGATTACCATCGTAATTATTAATGAATGTGGTTTTGTTTCGTTTAGTGCTTTGAAATTATCTTGGACAAAGGTTTTTTTTTTTAAATTGAGTTAGAAGAACTTTTTTTTAACTTATTCTATAAAAATGATATGTATCTTTTTACATGTGAAAAATACATATTTTTTTAATAAATTTTTTTTTAATTTTGTTCTTACAATTAAAAAAAGTATATGCTCTCACATGTAAAAAGACGTGTTTTTTTTATAGATTAGGTGAAAAAAAAAATTGCTCCAATCCAGTTTAGTGGAAACTATTATCTTTAGAAGTGTGTAGTATTACACAAAAATCGATAGAATATCAAGGTAACGCAATTCAAACAACCAAACACAAGACAAATGTTTTAGTTCTCACATGGTTATTGTCTGCAACAACTTCACTGCCAATTTAAGGCTTTCAAATGAAGATCGATGCACACTTGGAACCGAAATCAAAGGGAATAAGAGCAAAAAAAAAAAAAAACAATTAGGCCCCAAATGATAATAGACCTTTGCCTACAGGCCCTGGTCAATAAGGTAATCCCCCAACCTCTCAACAACCATGTTGCACTGTCCTGGTGTCACAGGCTCTTCATAGATGCCAAAAACGAGAGCTTGACCAGTCTTCTTTATAGTAATACCTCCAGATCCCTGCAAATACAACATAGAAAGGGTTTTAACAAAAAGCAAGTGACAAATAAAATGCAGCCCACTCAAAGAGGCTGTTAAAGATGACAATGGTTACGTAGTATATATATATATATACATTACCCTCATAAATTGCAATGATAAAAAGAAAATATAAAAACAAAACGACAACTTCAAATATAGAATTCTAATTGCTGCTTTAAAATCGCCAAGGCAATTTACTTTTGGCTTTGCACACTGCCCCAATCATGCCTTATAAGAGTTTTTTGGGCCAGGAGGAGGGGGTTTAGTTAATCCCTAATCCTCCCTGTGCTGCGCCCAAGAATTCAAAATCTACAACTCATACTCTGCAATGTGCATGTATGGACCAACGAGGGAGTTCTTCTACAATAGATGAAGAACAAAAGTAACATGGGACTGTAAACAATTTACATTACGTATAAAAGTTCATCCTAGGTCCAAAAGAAAACTAACACTTTTATATAGCGAGAGACAACCCATGAGTAATGATACAAGTCACCCTCCATGTCTACCTTGTGTCAACCAAAAGTGATGTGGCTTTTAAAATCACCATTAGATCAAAAGTCAATAATTATAGATAATAAATTCAATGGTGATTTTAAAAGCCACATCACTTTTGGTTGACATAAGGTAGACATGGAGGGTGACATATATAATTACTCATATACTAATAAAC